>JAHWFP010164662.1:28421-63476 GCA_023313725.1 Lithobius niger | reverse complement strand
AAAAAAAAAACAATTTCCTACAGGGAGCTTTTCCTTGTTGTATTCACCTACCCCTTCATTGATTTTCTGTTGAGTGAACAAAAACTAAAGGAGAGAAAAAATAACAAAATTCGTAAACCTTTTATTAATTTCTCTTAAAGGGTGCCTACGCAAAAAAAAAAAATAAAAAACTTTGCGGTGTTTGTGATGGTAAAATTGAGTCACCAGTCTTAGTAAATACACGCCAAATAAAAATTTGTAGCTATTTAAAGCTTCATTAAGAGTTATGAGAGGTTCCCAGGGACTGTTCCAAAGTGAGCAAAAATAGGGTCGAGTGGACGGATGCCAAGCTAAGTGGACGTCTGATCGAATCCCACGATCGACCAATTCCTTTAAAAAATAGTTCAGAAGTCGTCTAATGATGCCTAAGAGATAATCGGTGAAATATTAACCCTTTGATGCCCATGGCGAACGAATGTATTTTTTTTAAACACAGTTGGGTCCGTCGCGGGATTAGAACTGACATTCACTTGGTTTGGAGACGAGGACGCTGACGAATGGACTGTTGCAGCTAACTTTGCTCGGGGTACCTGGGAACCCCTCACAAAGATCGCTTTGATGGTTGGGACTTAGGTTTGTGCCGTTCATTATCCATCGAATATATTGGACATTAAGTTGTAAAGGGTTACATTCATTACATTTGTTGAGCTAAGAACTCAAGACGCAGCTAGAGGGTTGTCTCGGTGCTTGGGAGCGTGTTGCTCAATACTTGGTCAAAGCTTTTACTATCTACGTCCGCCCTATTTTAGAGTACGCCGGTCCGGTTTGGTCTCCACACTTAAGGACACAAAGCATATTGAATCGGTTCAGAGAACCTTCACAAAATACCTGCGTGGCTGCAAAAACTTATGTTATACGTAGCGTTTAAAATACATTGGTCTTGAAGCACTAGAACTACGGTGGTTGCATGCTGGCCTGTGTCTTACCTTTGCTATATTGAGGGTTTGTGGATATTGATCCACAGTTATTCTTTAAATTCCGTGTTAATACTTCCACTCGAGTCCACCCGTTTAAACTTAACATCGCCGTGTTTAGAAGGAACTGTACGAAATACTTCTTTTCAAACCGTGTGGTAAATCCGTGGAACAGACTTACCACACTGGGTGGTAAACTCAACCAGTCTGAAAATTTTCAGGCGAACTCTGAAAGATGTCGACCTAACTTCCTTTCTGAAGTGTTTTCGATTTATTTCATGATCTTTTGTTGTCTTTTTACGACTAACTATACCACGCGCCATGGCTGTTTGCTGTGGCGTGCATATCACGTGACTGGGATAGTCCAATCAGACGGCTAAACAGCTGTCGTTTTCGTTCGTCATTGGCTAACTCATGGTTACGTCACGGCAAACAGCCATTGCGCATGGTTTAGTGGACTGGTGTTAGTGGATGGCAGTCATCCGTTCCAGTTTTCCAGTTAACTACTCTTTGTGGCTATAAAATGTTATCTTTTCTTAAATACCGATGTACGAGTATATTATGTCTACAGCACTATACACGGTATTAGGGTATCCGATGGCAACATATGACACCAATCGGGGTTAAAGTTACAAGTTACATGCTTTCAAATTATAGTAAACTGTGGATGTATTGATGCAAGCCTATTTGGCTATCCGTCCTGTAATTGCACGAGTATCATGGCAACGTCATTTTTGCAATAAATAGGGCCTACCCCTCCATTGTTCAATTTTTACTTTAACACTGGTTTAGAAGCACAGCAACAATAATTTTGTTCGCTAGGCTGTATTTGACGACTAAGGTCTATTCGAAAGTAATACGATGATTGTACAGTCATAGAATGTCAATCCAGTTTGTGCAATTGCCTGAAATTCACCGCGTGCCAAATTCTTAGATAACATCACTTCGCTTCATCGCCACCAGGTGTCTCTGCCGTTCCGTCGTCTGCTTGTCAGCGTTTGTGCTCGCATTCTTCGCGTGGGTGGGTGGCGGCTGTTTTCTAGCTCCGCCGAGGGAAATCTCTTGTTGCGAAACTAATCTCTCGTCGGCAAATGGCGGCCACGGGAAGCCTCTCATTAAGCCAAATTATGAGTCCGCCTTTGGCAGCGCTTTTATGGCGCCATTTTGTTGCTCCAGGGCGGGGAGGAGGTGCAAAGATGGCGGCTCGATTTCCATCTCAACAACCATTCGTCGCTTTTGGGCCTTCGGGGACGATTATTGGAACTCTCGCGACTGAAGTTCGTCGATTTCGTTTTGCCTGCCTCTAGTGCTTGTTGACGACACTGAGCGTGTTAAGACAACATCCGAAATAATGGAATTATGAAGGGTGAAGCAAATGAGGATGTTTTTTTTTCTTATTAATAATGACTAACTGACATAAATGAATGGCTCAAATATGGCATAGAACTTGGTTAAAATTACTTATCCTACTCACTGTTTTCGCGTATCCCAAGCATAAAGTCTACACCATTTACACAGGATTACGTGAATCTAGCAAACTGTCTTACATTGGAGGAAAAAACAGGAAAGGTGACTGTATTTGCAACAGGCTTACATGCATTTGATGTAATGATGCAAAACTAACTGACACAGGGCACCCAACTAGAAACTAGCGTCTTTATGACAAAGTCTGACCATGTTTTGCTACTGAAGCAACTTTCCCACTAATTTATTCCGTGTTGTAGTTTACATCAAAACGAAGAAGACGTCGTTTTCAATGTCTTAGCCCAAGGACAGTAGCCATAGTTATAACAAACATCAAAAACGCAGACTTCGTTTGATATAAAATAAAATATCGAACAAATGAGCAGCAGAGTTGCGCCATAAATAAAAGGTAATTTCATTTTATCATACACTAAATTAAATTCCACTGTTCATTACGTGAGAAATCACAGACCGGAAATATCGATGGGCTGGGTTAACATGAAATAAGCTGTTGTTTAAATTATTTCATGTTTAAAGAAAATGTACACCGGAGAAACCAAAAGCTTATAATACGGTTACATCGTGACAATATCACATGTCAAAAATGATTCATAATTATAGATTACTTGAACTGCATCATGATGGTTGGACGAACAATAGTAGAAGGTAAGGCGCTCCAATCGTTGATAATTCTAGACTAGAAGAGAACCAAAATTGTCCTGTCAAAGAGTGAATTCTTGATCTTCTAAGGTCGATGTCATGACCTCAAGCAAGTAGTTAGAATTCAGAATAAAGAGAAACGGGGAGACCAACTATGCTATGCAAAATATGATTGATCCTGCGAATGGACTGATAGGTTATTTTTTTTTCAGTATGCAGCAGTACTTGGCCCTCTGGTTTCAAAGACCGATGGTTCAATTCCCTGCTCAGGCAGTCGGCAATGTTTGAGTTTAAATGCAACAGAAACAGGCTTGCATTTAAGTTTATTAAGACACATGCTTGTGTGTCGCCTGCCAATATTCAACGACAACATAACTTTCGTCCTATCCAGTTAAAGTATGAGCATGGCGACCACTAAACACTTGTGTCTGTCACAGCTAAGGCAGTTTAATTGTGTTCAGGCATCTGAGGAAAAATAACAGTGCCACAGAAAAGGCTGAAACTGCATTGACCGGGAGACTATGGTTATACCTGACAACATAAAAGTCATGATTATCGACACAGCTTAACGCTTTCTCGTTGAAAAAAATGTAAATAACGTTGATGTTAACAATACAATCCAAAAATAAAACTGACTTGAGCATGCTCATGAGCCATCCCCCCCCCCCCCCCCCCCAAAAAAAAAAAACCCAGTCTAGGTAGTTAGTGACTAGCTAATTTTACGACAATTTCTTCCAAATGGTGCAGAAAGTTGAAATTTTGCAAATAACAGCAGTTTCACTGTGTGACGTGCCTTTTGCTGGTTTGGGGGTTAGGGACGCGTAAATTCAAAGTTGCCCATCATCCCTCTGTTTTAAAGTCAGAGTTACATCATTTTGTTAACTGTTGTTGTTTTAATTACGGCAGACAGAACATACAACACGGCCCCACCAAAATATACTGCATCAGCCCATCGACAAGTATATATACAGAAAGTATTGAAAAGGGGGAAAAAAAGGATATTAAACTAAAATCAATACAGCAACAATGAACTTACACACAAATGACTTTAGAGTACGTGAGTACGCAACGCGACAACACCAGCTCAAAATGAAGAAATGTTGCTCTTTTCTTTGCTGAATAAAGCGAGACTCGACAAAGACTAAGACATGCGTAACTTGCTAAAGCCAAAGAAGAAAAAATAATAGGATCGTATTACTGGTTTATGCTTTTCATCTCATAATTGATAATAATTAAATGGATAAATTTGGACCCAAAAAAATGTGATATCTTCCCCCAATAAAACTTGTTAAGTATGCCCACAAAGTTTTACGGTTGTTTGAAGTCGTGATATCAAACGCCAAGCTCTTTCGCCAACCGATTAAGACTTTAACCTTTAAATGAAAAACTTGACAACTGCGCAGTTAGTAGTTTTCATGTTTTCATTTAACCTTCGAACTCGGGTCTGATATTTCACTTGCAATAGGCAATGGAAACAGGTTTGCATCTGTATTTAAAACAGGCGAAATTGCAGTATAAAATAAAATGTAAGCCTCTTTCTTTCACTCGTCCTCTCCACATATTATAGACTAACTGTATTGGGTTGACCAGATTTTCTGGTAAAACAGTATTGTAATAATAGGTCACTGCAACACTGTGTATTATTTTTTAGGGCAGCGAATTGGCACAAAAAATATTCATGTTGTGATGGAGATCGCAGCTTGGTGGCAGTCACTGGTTTGTACTGCATCATTGTTCTGGCATTTAATGTCTGTACTCCAGCTAATCTAGTTCGGTTGATTTACATTAAAATTCCCAGGTTGCAGTCTTTTTTCCCAAAAAGACGCGGGGCGCGAACATCTTCTCCCCCTTCCCAGAACTTTTGTAGGCCTAATAAGTTCCGGATCATTGCAGTAGCACTCTTGTTTGCGTTTGTTCTGTAATGGAAACATTGGTTTAAAGCAATAGTGTTCATAGGTGCAGGTCTGATGGCAGTTATTAGGGGCATTTACTTAATATGACTGTTTGTATGAGTTTAATAAATCTATAGCTTTATGCATTTCAACGGTATCTACGGGTCTTACAGCTTTAAAGATCGGTAAGGTTGGAATCTTGGACAATCTAGCTTATCTGTTATTAATATATTAATGCATGTGTATTCAATCAGGTTTATAGGATTGCTGTTGAGCACGAATGCATTCAACAATATGTCTGGCAATTTCCTAGAGGTTCGGGGTTTAATTACTCCTAAATTATTATGTGTAAAAGCACGATGTGGTATTTTCCTCTCTGTAAGTACTACTGACAACATGTTGGAAGCATTGGAATTTAAATTCCGTTGCGCGAAATACTTTCGACTATAACGACAGTTTAAGCATTGTTGATAATCAGCTTTAAGCCGAAAGGTGGGTAGGCTGGGCGGTGCCTGTTTGGAAGGTGTTCGACGTCATCACCTTCTCTCGAGGCAGGGGGAGGGAGGACCGACCTGTAGGAGAACGACGTGCCATCATAGCCAGGTAGGTGGATTTTGGGGTCCAACTTGGTCTAACCTAGCGCACATGTGTTGTGGTTTTGTCATCATCGCTGCAGTTCGCACCACAAAAAGCGGGAATGTAGTGGAGCCGTTATATAAAGGATTGTCGATTGATATTGGCGTCTCTCTTGCATAACCTGAGTGTATACAGCAGGAAGCTACGCTGGAGTCGACGGACTCTCGGTTCACTTGACGGGACCTCGGCCGAAGACAAGTCACGCTGTCAGGGCACTCTATGATGGGAGAAAAATTTCCCCAACAAGAATAATAACAAGAATATTATAGTCATACTAAAATGGCGAAATAAAGGCCCTGCGCATTGTTCATACCTACGTTTAAGGCTATAAAAGTTAAAATCGGTTAATTGGTTAGATCGCCAGGTAAGGGTAAAGAGTCCCAACAACAACAACAACAAATGACCATTCTGTGTAAACCAAACGCTTCGACTGTTGTCATTACAATTTTTAATACAGTGAAATAGTTATGACACAACCCTAAATACCGAATTTCGTTGGTCTGTGTTTATTCTGGGGGAACCTATATACGATTTCAAAATTTTGATGTTTAACAATAGGAGTTCATGGTGATGCTTACATAAGGGTTACTACCGCTATCGCGGTCCTTGATCACAAAATCCAAACATTTAAAATCGATGAAAAATTGTATTTGCTTTCTTGTTTTCATCACGCACTATTCAGTCACAATTACAACCTAATAGGAAGTGTAAACTCTGACATTGAATTCGAATGTCTAATCGAAATGGAAGAGTAGAAAAATAATTACGTTGAAAGGCAATTTATTAACCTACGTCATGTGAAGCTGTTCTGGTTTAAATTTCCACGCAATATGGCACGTTCGTATAAGAACGTCCCTTTTGTAACCAACATAAATAGATTGCGACTAAAGCTGAAACAAACTGAGTGAAATATGACGTTCGTAAACCAAGAAATTAGATGGGACGCTAAAGACGGAACCATCGATCGACGAACGCTACTTCTGCCATTTGTGACTGATGCTGTATTTACCACGTTTTTGACACTCTGTCACACGTTTCGGATTTACTTCTTTCTGCCTCATTTAGCCAAAACGCCGTGTTATCGGCATAACGCACATTAAAACCTGAAGAAAAACGTGCAAACATCATTTTAACATGGGGTCATGAAGGGTATAGTAGAGATCATTCGGTATGGAAGTTGAACACAAATTACGACAACTCTGTAAGGGCTTGAGGAAATACCCATAGAATAGTAGAAATATTGGTTGAGGTCTTGGTTGGCTGGAGCTCTTGTCGAACTCATGTCAGTTTGTGGCATGTTGCAGGTCTTATGACTGCTGCCAAAACATTTTCGTCTTCCCGGCTAAATCAATACTGTGGTGCTTCAAGTCGACGGAAATCTCCAAACAAACAACAAACAACAGCAAAAAGGGGTGCATTGCAAAATGGTTTCTTGCCGTTCGACTAAAATTTGTGTCGCATTTAAACCGATAAAGAAAAAAAATAAAGTTCATGTTGTGCACCGAATGCAGACACATAACACATTGGCTTTAAGCAGTATGCCACCATTAACCCGTAGTGACTGTTTATTACCCTATCAATATGGAGTGCAAAAGTTATAACCCTTGGAAAGGAATTTCTATTGCCAACGAAAGCGATGGGTTACGTCGCCAGCGTGGGGGCCATATTTCTTTTATGGTGTAATTCAGGGTATCGAACGGCTAAAGATCCTATGTCCTAAAATGTGAATTTATTTTTAGTGATATTTATTTCGTCGCCCAAGATGGAGCCAACGTTTGACTTTAGTCGAGCCGTCCTTTCACCGAATTAACGGAATATCCCACTAAAAAGCCAATCACTTTGTGGTCTTTACAGTAGGATCGTTAACGCAACTATCACAAGGCAAGATCATGAAGGATTGAAAGGACTATTAGCGTGAGGATGTGGCTTCGGCATGGGTGAGATCGACTTAGCCTCACGAATTCATGGGTTGCATTGTGACTTAAACATTTTGCTGGAGACGGGATTTGTGAATTAAGAACTCCATTTTTCTAATTCTCATTGCACTATGAGCGACTGAGATAGCTTCGCGAACAATAATAATTTACTTCAACTGGCCACTCGATATATCCCTGATATATCTTGGTCGAAAAGTAGTGTTTGAACTGGAAATTCTGTTTGTTCCAAAATGCCTTCCATTTTGCGAATTAGACTTATCTAGCAGTGTGAAACGTTAACCGCTTCCTCTTCAAACGTAGTAGATTTTTTTTAAGTGCCGCATGTATGTAGGTCCGTGACGTGATTCGATCTCGCATCCCCTTGGCTCAGAGACAAAGCCACTAACAACTCGTCTATGCTTTGTTCTCTTCGCTCGGCTTCCCAGGAAACCCTCGTGTAACTCCCATTTCGTCTCTGTACTTATACTTTGTCCTGTTGCGGAGGCATACGTCCTGGTTTGGAACGGGTTAACCCTTAATTTGGCATCGTATTCCTGGGGACCCTGCGCAAAGCGGACAACAACACCCAAATTGTTGTCCCACATTAAGGGTTAAGATACATATCTTAGGTCAGCGCTAACCACTTGGCTGTTGTTGTCTGCTTTGCTCAGGGTCGCCGGGGATCTTCCACAAAGCTGGCGATGTGCGTTGGGACTTAGTTTTCTTTCGTGTTAGTAGAATGTAACCCGTAGGATACGATGCCAAATTAAGGGTTAGCCGGAGGCTAAAAATGTCTGTGAGATAATAGGCCGATAAACTTTACTTTTCATTTAACCTACACCCATTACGTGAGAACGGCAGAAACTTTCGTTGATCATCTTAAACAGAATAACTTTTACTTGTCCGCTGTTAGTATTAGTACAATGCTTAGGCCGAATATAAAATAAAATGTCGACTTAACGTCCTTTTCAACTGGTTATCTCGGGAGAGAGAAGGACAGTCGCACGCCCTTCTTGAGAGTCGAATATACATATTTGAGAATACCGTTCGTTTATGAGCACTCATTCTTATAATCCCACACAATTAAAAACAAATTTAAATAGTTAATTAAATGAAACGATAAAATACCTGTAGTAACAAAGTTCTTATACCGGTTTCAAAATACAATTGGTCATTATTATGTTTGGCCCGTGAAGCGCTTCACAAGACTGTCCTATCATGCAAGAATCGTGCAGGAATTAAAGTTATCTTTTATTTTGGAGGGGGGGGGGTGTCCAGTGAGTAGCAGAGAGGTCTGCACGGATGTTAAGAGCGCTAAAAAATGATGCATCTCAAACAGAAAAATAATTAGGTATTCCTCTAATTTGTTAGACTTAATGCAACAAATTATAAACCTTACCGCAAAATACGTGATTTAATATTTTTTTGTGGTAATAGTTTAATCAGAGGTGTGCTTCTTAAAATTCTTGGTGGTGGCTTAAGTCAATTTTTTCCCAGCAGTAGTTTTTTTTGTCGGGTATCAGCTAGTATCGAAATAAAACAATGCTTATAGTGCTCCAATGCATTCGTTTATCTGCGTTTTAAGCCCTATTTATGCATGTAAGCACTTCTGTGAATTGCGAATTGTTGACATTTTCAGCGGTATACTGATTTAGTCCATACCGTGTGAAGCTTACGTGTTTCCCTTATGACCGTTTCAGGGTTCAGCCTTGTTTCCTTTTCCATGGAGAAAATGAGCGCCGCAAAATTAAGCTTTTCTTTTGAATTGTGGCATGCAAAGTATAGAAAGATGGGCTTGTGAACGTCTGAAATGTTGGTGACTCAATTTGTAAACAACGTAATGGAAACCGTTAAACTATGATGCTGGGCGTCCCCTAACCCTTGTTAATCGATTTTAAATTGTTCTTTATTTAACTAATGGTATCTAGGAAGCAGATCCTTGTCAGTTTATTTAAGCATAATACACTCAAAATTGAATTATTGTATCACAGTAGATTTATATAAACACTGAATTCCTAATCACGTTTCAGCTGACTAGCAGCAACCAATAAAAAATAAATCAAATTCGAACATGAATTCCTCGGTCGTCGGCATTTCTCGCACCAACAATGGTCGTTGTCAGTTATCGCGAAGATATGTCTCGTCCAATCTTTGTCGCTCGTCATCAAGAAAAGAAGAAAAAGAAGGCATTGCGCTCGCTTGTACAAATGACTGCCAATGCGAATTCTAATTGAATCTCGGCCGACGACACTCGTTCCCGCCTTTTGAGCCTAATTAGCCCCGGATCCAGTTGCGCCTCCAACCGGCAGAAATGGGGGATCATTTTTAAGCATATTTTTCTGTCGACGGCTTTTTACGACATTGCTTTCCTCTAAACGGAGAGAAAGCGAGGAAGAGAATGGCGTCGTACGAGAGGAAAAGGGTGTCTGTGAAGGATAATTCAATTTGAAGAAGTTACTCGAGTATTTATCTTCCCTGGGGGTAAAGACAATTTGAAGGGGTTACTCGAGTTTTACTCGTGCCTGGAGGGTAACAAGGTCTGAAGGAGGTATATTCGTGTATTTATCTTGCCTGGAGATTTAAGTATTTCTCTTGTCAGAATAAGAAAGACAATTTAAAGAAGTTACTCAAATATTTCTTTTTCTTGGAAGGTGAGACAATTTAAAGGAGTTATTTGAGTATTTTTCGTGTCTGGTAGATAAGACAATTGGCGAGAGTAGGCCTATATCTGTTGTCTAGAGGATAAATTTGGCCACTAAATTGCGATTCAAGCATTTACTGGTGTTATTTTTCGAACTCGAGGTAGGCTACATACAGGACATAACATAATGACATATGACTTCACAGGGAAAGCTGCAATGTTATCTTACGAGTATTAAGGAACAGTACATATGTGTTGAGAAGGTTCCTTATGGTTAGTCCCCTTGTAAATTCCCAAATCCCACACACAAACTGAGCCAACTTCACTGGACTTACATCACACCTTCCCAACCTCACACGACTACTAACAGACGGACGCAGTCAGATGTTTGTTCTTTCTTGAATAACCTCCAACTTCAACAACAAGTGCTATTTTGACAACCATTTTGTACTAAATTTAGTAAATGTAGAAAAGGGCTGAGAAAAGCAACCTCATGAAAGACATTTCAATAATATGCTCAGTCAATTGTTCAAGTCTAGTAAAGTGAGCGCGTGGGTACGTAGGCCTTTAAGCTCAATAAACACATTCATTCACACTTCGGCGTGGCCATATTCAGCATAATTTCAAGAGGACTCGCTTATTAAACCAGTCAGTGTAATGGACTAATGGATGTACTAATCATAGTATTTCAGATGGATTTGTCAACATGTACTAGGCTGGAATGGAGATTTTTGGAGAAAACGCAATTTCACCACCAGATGGAAGGATCTGTGGAGGGGAGTGGGGGATAGCTCGGAATATGCCTGTCTGTGCCGTAAAGCAAGGGCTCACTAGCTCCCTTGTAAAAAATGGAGCTATCGTCAGTAGTACTCACAGTGAAGGTAGTCAGTCATCAAAAGCGGTCCATGCCTACCGTTGATGATTAGGAGGATTATTCAGTTCCACGACAATTTTTGAATCTTAACGAGCAATACTTATATGTGTGTTAGCTAAAATATATTGGATAGCATTTCAGTTCGTAGACCTCCACTGCGAAGCTTACATTGATCCTTATGAGTTGCGTACATTTTTCCCTCAGGGAAAGAACGGTAAATGTATGCGACTCATAGGCTCTACTTTAAGCTGCGCAGTGACGTTTTATAAACTGAAATGCTCTAAGAATAATTAAGAGTGCATTTAATTAAAGCTGTGTGCTGTATGGTTTCTTCGACATTGATCGTTTACTTTGTTTGCATTTGTATTGTCTTCGAATTTGGAATTTGAATCCGTTATGTTGATCTCCTCATAATATATGCTGATCAACAGGCAGCGAAAAAAGTCATCCTCCTATACCAAGAAAAGTCCAGACTAGATTATAGGTGCTTCTCGGTTGGTTTGGTCTTAAGTTAATTATTCTTATGCTTGATCTCGAAACTCACGCTGCGTTCTTGATTTGAGATCGTCTTGCCCGTTCACGACAAAAGAAAATGATTTAACACGCTCCTAACCTTTCTTTAAGCGACGTGATTTCGATTTTCTCGGCATTTTCGTGGAACTAAGGTCGCATTTGTTTATTGATGCGAACGCCCAGTTTATTCTTGAGCTTTTCTGCGTATTTTCTTTATTATTTGTTTGTCTTGCACCGCAAAGCCAACATTTGGAAAGTAGGAGTTTCGATCCTCGGACAATTCGTCCCCAGAACGTTCTGTCCCGATGGTCAGTTCGTTTCGGGACAAATTGTTCCCCGGACTGTTCGTCCCCAAAAGTGCATGCTACCAGAATGAACCGTACATTGCGAGCTCATCTGGTATAATATCAGAATTATGAAACTCCGGGTGTGCGCAATAAGAACTGTGAAGGGCCGCACTTAGAGCGGGAACCATAACCATCGTAAAGCCTAGCTAATCAGAACTGCCAAATACTCACTGCCAAAATATAATACGAATGACACTCCAGGGTGTGCACAATTAGAACTGGCTGTGCACAATTCCTGCGAAAAATAAAAGTGGTAAAAAAAAATGCTCTTTTCGTCAGTCTGGGGACGAAAATCGTAAGGACGTAAAGCAAGTGATGAAAAGTCCAGGGGCGAACTATCGTGGGACGAAAAGTCCAAACACCTGCATTTTATGGCTTTACCGCAACAAGTGCGGCAACGCAAGCGAACAGCGAATTGAGAGGTAAAAGTTAACTCCCTATTTTATTAAACCCTTCTCATATTTTTTTCCATGAGGGTTTCTTCCTCTTGATTTATATTAAATCCTTGAAGATTAAACCAATTAAATATTCATCATGTGATGATTTACAGTAGTTCCACAGCTGTTCTTTCATTGGATCTTAACTATAGTTGCCGAATTATAACGGAAAAGAACTTAATTTATTAAAGCGCTAATTGTGAATTCAATTCCGTTTTATCCTTTTTATTGCTTAAATACAAAGGATAAACCTATTTCTCATGTTTACATTTATCAGTAACAGCATCTTCACATTCAATCTTAAAGCAATAAACCCCGTCCCTCCTGTTTTTATCAGCTCATGAATATAAACGGCTGGCTTGGTAATATTTTGAATTTTTGCAGCTCTTCCAAATTTTTGTCGATGGTCTGTTTCCCGGATTTGAGCGGCTATGGAATGTGCTTATTGCGGCCAGCGCAGCCGGACATTCCTGACCAATAGACAGACAGAGAAATAGATGGATAGTACATCAACGAACAAGGAAGGTAGAAGCGTGTGTGTGTGTGAGGGGGTGGGGCGGGAAGAGCAGAGAGATCCAGCCAGCTCAGCTACATCGGCTTTGCATAATTCCTACCTTCCCCTCACTCCCCACCCCGGCCCTCCTCTATAATGCGATGCAGCACATCCGTGGTAATGCGTGACAGAATTAAAGGGAGGAAGTGCATTCGAGGCAAATTCAATCCCAGCTCTCTCACCGTCCGTCGTAGAACTACTGGGTTCAGAATGAAAAAAAAAAAAATCGGGTCAGCCAGGGTTGGGTTTTGAAGGGGAGAAGAGACGTTGTATAGACGAGAAGTAGGTTGTAGGAAAACGATGCACACCATCTATCTCCTTTACATCACTGTTGCCCACCACCAAGCAGGAGATTACGAAAAAAAATCCCTACGCGCACTGCGAGCTTTGTGAGGGGTCTCCAGGGACCCCTCACAGCGTGAGCGAGCACATCCGAGTAGCAGTGGCAGGTTTAGAAATGTGGAAGTAGGTTCAGTTTGTCGTGCCTGCACTTACGTCGAAAATCCAGAGACCTTTAAAGAAAGTTCTTTTCCACAAACCTGACCATAAAATTAACTGTCCGTTGTTGCGACATTTAATTCCTTTTATTACTTTCATAAAGTGGCGTTTCGCCTGGCCCTATAGACTGAGTTGTAATTGTGCTCAGTGGATAGGCCTGAGGAAATATTAAAGGTGCCTTTTCACCTTTTCAACTCCTAGATGCAGCACCGTAGAAGCTTCGAGCAATATAAAGAAAATAGCGGTAAGTGTAAAATGGAACAACACTATTCGCAGCAGCGCTGCAATTTTCATAACTAAAACGAGATTACGTGACCCACATCATCCTGTTGGATAACGGAGAATCTGGAACGTGGATGGTGTGTTTAAAATATGGGCAATGCTATCGAAATGGCGAACAGGCGTCTTTAACGCGGAATCATTCACAAGGCCGAGTGAGAAAAGAGCACGAAGTACGAAGGCCGCAGTTTTGATGTCACTTGGCTTGCTCACAACGAACGCTTGCTTGTATGTATGTATCGTATTTCTAACGACCATCTAAGTTGAATTGGTCACAAGACACGCTTAGAATTGTCCCACGAATATAACAAAATATATGGCCGCCATATTTTAAAATGGATTTATATCTAAGGAATTAAAAAAGTATTTTTCTTGAAATGCACCTGCACGTATGTAACGTGTAAATTCGGCACAGCGACCACCTAAAAAATATGCAGTCAGTAGAACGAACACAAGGCTTGACATAGAAATGTTCTATCAAGAAAATCACTATGTTGGTTGTTGTATTTACACGTAAAAATTGGTTTGAATGCTTACGCAAACTGATTTATCGTTATCTTCTGTATTGTCATCTACCTCACTACTTGATAATACAATGGCTAAAGTGATTGGTTTTAAACACCCCTTAATTACCCCCATACCACCTATACGAAGCTCGGGTGGTCAGCCCGCGCTCTCCGTTCATTCTTCCAACAAAACAACATTTCGATGCACTTCGTATTAGCATTAGCAATTTTGAAATGCTACAGAAAAAATGTCATTTTTATTGGCAAAGTGTAAAACAATGTCGGGGGGGGGGGGGAGCGAAGATTGTGCCACTTAATTTAATTTAGGCTGAGCAAGGTATCCGTGATTCGGACAATCATTCTTTAATTTGGATTCGACCAGACTGACCCTCGCTTTTTCCATAAGCTCGAAGTTTAAAAAACATTCTTTCATTTTCGGCCATGTCTTGCATTACTGGTAGTCCCTCACACCACCCTGGCCGGTACAGAGTGGCAGGGACTTTGCCAGGGACTTTGCCAGGGGGCCCTTTCGGTCAGCTTCTTCAGCAAACTAGGTGGTGCTCTACCATCGCTCAGCCACCATGACCATCTTAAAGGCCGAATTAAAGCTACTTTTATGCTTGCAGAATAAATCAGAATCAGTCCTGGTCGAAAGCAAATTATTCTTCATTCATTCAGCTAATTAAAATGTTCTGTTACTCTAGTATAAACACCATCCACATCACACGGATCTGGAAACCAAGACACTTTATTACCACTTTGCAAGATAGAAGTTGACATCATTGATTTGCGAATGTTTGAATGTCAACGAACGTAGCCATTCTTCCCCTGGTAAAGAAACGAAGGCTTTCCCATCGTGCACTTTTGCTTTGCGGGAAGTTAAAAGCAAAGGCTGCAGATGAAGTAGTCCAGGCTGAAACCTTAGTTGATTTTTTATTCTCCATATCCCTAGTGGGTTAACCATCAACTGAAATTGAAGCATAAGTCAAACTAAATAATATATCAATCAATAATCTACACGATGCCTACAAGCAGCACGGCTATGTCTCTGGGTAATACGGAAAGAAATTATAAGCTAAATAAAGTCGATTCGAGTATCAATCATTATCTGACCATTTGTTTTATAGAAAGGGGGGGGGGGAGGGCCCCCCAGCCCGGACTGGCAGCCCCGCCTCGCGCATGCCATGAAGTTCTAAAGGGGACCTCAAGCACAATTCATGGAAGTGGGGGGTGGAGGGGGCGGGGAGTAATATAATTGTGCAAGCGTAGTCTAGGCACTGGAAGTAGTCTATAAAATGTTCAGAAGAGGGGATAAATTTTTAAGGCCAACAATGACATTTTGACGAAAAAACAATTCAATAACAACAAAAATTCAACTTGTGACTGTATAAACTAAAATGGCCTCTACTCGCGACTATACAAGCGAGGGCCCATTTGCTTTTGCCACCATGGCTTTATGGCCAGTCCGGACCTGGGGACTGCACGGCACGTCGCTTTAGAGGGGATTAGTAAATCTGAGAGGAAATATTACACACTTTGTGTTTTAAGATTTGAGGTTTTGTTTTTACAAATATTACTAGGGTTTCATCAGTTTCCACAGCTGACAAAATGGAGCGAAGCGAGTATTAAAGTGGCACTATCACCGATTTAACAGCGAACGAAAATACCACGGCACCATCTAGCGGCAGTAATATTACTAACCTTTATAGCTTGCTCCTAGGTGCGCGAGGACATACCAAATTTTCACTAAATAATTGTTTGTTTCATTAAAAGAAATGCCGTTGTGCATTCCTTCGCATAGTGTAAGCAAGTGCTAGATAGCGCTAGATGTTGCCAGATTCTGCAGACTTTCAATCTGTGGTAGTGCCACTTTAATCACACAAGAAGTTCCATAAACAATCGCGCACAGGCAACAACCCATGTTGCATTGCCGTTACAGCTTTGTGTCTCATCATTTTGGTTGGGTCATGGTATCCTGTTTCTTTGTCCATTTGCTTTCGTAGCGCGTCGCTGGATGGCGTTGACGGTGGTTCCAATGAGCTGTTTTCCGACTTTGGTTTTTGACCAGACAAAGCACCCGCGAATTTGAATTTGCGTTTGAATTTTTGTTGGAAAGCATCAAATTCGGAGCCCAATTGAGAATTAATGTGGCAGAAATTTCAGCGCGCATTACATCCACCTTGATATTTAGTAATGACAGCAGATTTTCGCGCATCGGTAATTACTGGTGAGTGGTTTAAATTGATGCAGTGGTTATTTCGTACTGCGTGTGTTATTTCGTAGTACAATGGTTATTTCGTGCTACAGTGGTTATTTCGTATACTACATTACAAGTTGATACAGTAGTTTTTTTGTACTGTAATCTGCTTCGCTATGGAGTCGGCTATGGAGTCGGCTGAGAAGGGAAGAAACTTAATACAAGGTTAGTTTGGTCTCGATGTTGCTGGCTATTGTCTCGGGGTCATCTCGTATTAACTCATTTCAATGTAACAAGGCTTGATGAAACTGAAGTACTGGACATTTAACGAATTGCAATTTCCTGAAGGGTATAATAATAATTTTCACATTATCTCGCTCATTTTGGGGCTATTTTATTTTGTCCCATGTTTACATTGGTCAGTTGCTGAGTTCGAGTGTCTGTGCTTGTTCACTTCGTTTGGGATCCCCAGGTCACCTCACCTTTTTCCCCCATCCCCCTTCCCACACGCTTAGCCTATTAGTTGGTTTTGCAAAAGCACAGCTAAGCAGTGGATTGGGACAGAGAAGCTTCAGCATCAGTCGTGTTCACATCGAGTCATGTCTCGTGTGGTTTTCTAGGAGGTTGTTCGGGCCCTAATTGCTCAGTGTGTAAGGGCTGCCGCAAATCAGCCTTGTACAAGCCACCATTGAGAGCAGAGGTCCGGAGAAAAGCCAGTGTTTGCATTCTCGGTTATAAGTCGTTGCTTACTGAGAACTTTAGAATTAACTTTTAATTAGAAAGTCTAATGTTTCGGGCCCAAGAATGGGACCCTTTTTAAGCTCCAATCTGAAGTTGGTGAGGAATGGTTTTGGTGAGAGAAAGGAGACGTCCCTCCTCTCAAGCACGGTCAGCCCACTGGATCTTCCTACCGCTTGACTTAGGCCTACAGTCGCCTGGTGTATGTTGTTTACGGCTGTCCAACGTGCGCTTACCACAAAGTCCAAGAGTTTGTTGGTCGAAAATAAAGGTTGCAAGAGTTTTTCATACCAAAAGTCTGTTACCCCTTTAAATACTCATATATTTTAACTCTTTCTCACCCTTCCAATATCCCACGTGTTTGGCAATGCCATCGGGGACCTTTGGGTCCTTGGCAGGCCTAACCTAGGTGGTAAGGCATTCGTGTCCCCAAACCTCTTCTGATCACGATTCCTAGGCCATTTTGCGGACACTGTGCTTAAATATAACTAGACTTAAATATAACTGGCCGTTAGTGACCTCCCCCCGGTCCCTGCCAGACTCGTTGCTATCGCAACAAATATTATTGTTATTATTATTATTATATGCAAGTAGATGAGCGATAAAGGCAAGAGGTCACTTTGACCGCAATGTCATGTCTCCTTTAGCCTAAGGCGACAAATGTCAGCCCTCCTGTAGTTGTATTGCTACGCTTGATATGGGCCCATTATGGTAGTGGGGTAAGGGAGGCGTCTTCGCTACCCTAACTGCCTGTGATTGCTCCTGCATCTCCTTCATCTGTATCCAAACCTTGTTGTAACGAAAAAAGAATATGTGGCCTGCTTCGCGCCTGCCATTTTCGTCAGAAATGTTTTGCAACCCACTACAGAAGTTGGCTTTTCTATTTGTGACCCGGAATGTGCCCTCCATTGTTTCCTTTCCTTCTTTTTTAGCTGGAGACACTAAATTTACGAGGTCGCCAATTTTATAAAAAGGTGAGTGATCATCGTCGAATTCCTTGTAGGTAACCCTGGCAAGGCCTAATATCCCTAGCATGAATTTTAAGTGCTTTCACATTGTTGGGTTCTGGAAAGTTCTTGATAACTTCCACCCTATCAGGATTTAGACTGATTTTTCCAGCCGTAATTGTGTAGCCCAGATAACTGACTTTTTTTAATGCAAAATTGCATCTTTTTTTGATGAATGTCTTTAGTTAGCATCTTGTAACTTCTGAAGAATATCGGCAATGTGTATCAGGTGCGAGTCAAAATCATCAGAAAACATGGTGGCATCATCACTATACGTCATAACGTGGGAAAAAAAGGGTAATTTAAGATGATGTCCATCATCCTGGCAAATGATGAAGGTGCTCCGTTGAGCCCAAAGGCCATCCTCCTAACAAAAAAACTGCCATGAAGTGTTCTGAACAAACAGTATGGCATACTGTCTTCATCCAGTGGCACTTGTATCATACATGGCGATATATATATGAGTGAAGTCCTCTTTCCAGCAAAACTTAAACTATTAATTTCTCCGTTTCTATTCAATATATTTCGAACAAACTTGGCCAGATAGTAGATAGCAACTTTTTCCAACTTTATATCAACTTTTATGCCATTCCGTGCAAGAGTAAACATACAAAGCCACACGTAAATTTGAAAAGTGTTCACTTCTTGTTGTTGTTCTTGTTCTTGTGTGACACGGTTTCAGAAAAAACTGCTACACCGACCTAAAATCTGAAACATGATCTAAGTCAGAAATTTTTCTGGGCTTCATCCTCAGAGAGACCACTTTTTCGACTGGTCGTGCCATTCCGGAATTACGGGACCCTGAACGATCATTTTGATTGTTTTACATTGTTTTAACCATTGAAATTGGGGAACAATGCCACTCAGCAAACTCCAAATCCAATCTTCGTGCACGTGTTATGTCTTTGCTAAAAAGTTGATTGTTGAACAACTAGTAGCCGTAAAAGAGGTACACGGATAGTGTGCCGTAAAAAACAGGGTTATATGATTGAATTTTCACTTGTTAAAATGTACACGGAGAAAAATTTATTATTTTTAATTGAAATAATCACATGTACAATTGAGAAAATTTCATCTGTTCAAGTGCTGTTGTGCTTTACCAATCATATATTTTACATAAAGCACAACAGCACTTAAACAGATGCAATTATTTCAATTAAAAAATCATCAATTTTAACAAGTGAAAATTCATTCATTTTACGGCACACTTGAGGTTTTTGTTTGTAATATATTTTGCTTTTAAGTCAATCACTGTGAAGTTCTTAGTATTTCCTAACATGCCTAACACTTGCTCGGCAATTATTAGTCGTGAAATTGTCTTGTTGACATTGCGAATTCAGCAGGTGAAAGACAAGGCACATGTTTCGTTTTTCGTCATGTTTGGGTGCCAAAACTGGTACAATACTCCATTAGCTGAATCACCTCTGTATGATCCCATCTTGGGTCCAAAAACTCAGTTGACCATCGATAATGGCCCTTGTTGCATGATTGACTGCGGCACCCTAACTGGCTTTGTGTCTGGTTTAAGCTTGATTTTATGTTTGTTGACATAGTCAAACCTAGTTTTGAAACTTCATGGAAATCTCTTAAGAGTCTTCCTTAATCTCTTCTTCTGTGTTCTGTGCAGTAATGGTGGAAACCTCTTATTTTCATCCATGAAAGGAGTAAGTTTGTCGTCTTTGGGCATTTTCCACCCTCTATTGTGAATGTCCACTGTTATCCCCGTCTTGTGCAAAGATTCCGTTTCTAACAAGACTTCTGCTGCGCCATTGAGAACCAAGAACGTATGCATCGTGTAATTGCTTTGTCCCGAATGTATCTTTGCTCGTATGTAACTGTTTCCATTTACCGTAAATTGCCTGTTAAACTCACACGGGCTTCTTAAATTAGTTGGATAAAAAGGGATTTGATAATTAAAAAAGCTACACTTCAATTTTTGAATCTTACTGCTGTCGAGGGAGAGTGTTAGGCCTAAATCCATCCATAGGAAAAGTTGATCATTCACGTCCGTGATCTGGGTTCAGTATAGCATTAACACAATGCCTTTATTCTCAAATAATTTAGTATATATCTAATTTAGTATAGTAGATCATCCGTCATTCAAATTTCAACATGATTTAACAGTTTAAACTAATTTATTGCGAAATTATTACGGAAAGAAATATCGTCGTTCGTGATATTTTGGGTTTCTTGATCAGTTTGGTGGGACCTGGGCTACATGGCCATCAGCTTCAGGAGCTTCACCTAGTCCAACAGCTCTGAATGCAAGTTCCTGAGACTGGTGGCCATGTAGCATGGGACCCACCAAATTTGAGCTAGCTACCAAAGCATTGCTGAATGCTAACAAAGGTTTGTTTTGCAATAGCCTAATCTCATAATAAATTAATTTAAACTATAAATTATGTTGTAATTTGGAGGTGGGACGATGTAATAAACTAAATTTGTAAATAAATGGAATAAATCCATTCAATTTTCGCTAAATTGAATCCAGCTCAAGCATGTCAACGACCGACTTTTCCATGATTACAAACAATCTTCTGTGAAGCACGTTGGATTAAGTGTTGATTTTTGTTATTTTTTTTTTAGTTAATTTTGCTGCAGAAAAACCAAGATGTACAGAGATAAAACGTTGATTTCATCAAATGTTTGAAGCATTTAGTGAATTTCTAGTCGAAACATGATAAGTGCAGGGAGGGGGGCGTTAATAAAGCTACTACGTGATTTATGACCTTAAGGTATTTTTGGGTCTGGGCATTAGCTAAGCCAGGGCGTTTCATTAGGTGATTTACTGTATATAACCTGAAGCTAACAAGAACACTATGCTGGAGTCCTTGTGCAAGGCATGACCTTTGCTAACCAAGTAGTCTGCTAACAATTGCTCACAATTGAGGAAATACTTCCTTAGCTGGCCTGCACCATGTCAGAGCAGGTGCAATGTTGTCCTCCGGTTCCGTTGATGGATAATATGTTCTTCGGCGTTCACGTACCCTGATTCCGCCCAATGAGGCTCTTTAAATGTGGAAAACTTTTTATTCTGTATATAATGAAGGTGTACCAGATGGATTTGTTGTCAGACCCTCTGAATTTTGACCTGTTCTGGTGCAATCGGTTCCAGATGGCCATGAAAAGCAGACTGGATGAAGTGTGCTATTGTTTCGTCTTTATGCATAAACCTGTTCTCCAGTTACCTTCTGAGTTGCTGGGTGAAGTTTGGAGGTTCGTATTCCTTCCAAAAAAGGTCTTGGAAGTTTTCCAGGCTGGAAAAGGATGTGTTAAAATTCAACCATGACTCCACATGTCTAACTAATGCCAGTGGAAGAATGGTTTATGCACATAAGTGCAAGAAAACTAGCAGGTTAGGCGACCTGTAACATTGATGTAGACCATTTTGGTAATTTGAATTATCACCATCCTTTAAAATACTAAAACACCACTGCCTGCAGCTCTACCTATAAGCAGTGGACATCCAACCATGTTTACGCACAGTGGAGACCCCTATTCCCCTGGTAATCCCTCGTCACGCAACTCCATTTGCATTTGTGTGGTGTCTTTGTGGGTAATCTCGTGACGATCCTTTTTGGTATATTCCCACAATGATGGTCATCTGTGGCGATCCTCTTTAACCCACTTTCTGAGTTCACAGTGGTTCCGCCCTTCATTATGGAAACTGAGTGGATCCGCCTTTAACCTCCAAGTGGTAGTCTGTGAAGTACTTTTATCTACATCCTTAGATGTGGGTTGTTTGTCTCGAACAATGCAAGAATGAAACTGTCGATTTGCCATTAAACTTCAATCCCATCTTATGTAATGATTTAGCTTGCTGAGTATGTGAAAGGGGCTGAGGCAGCTGTTTGTGAGGCCAACTTAGGTGGCTCATACTGGTTTTGCAAGTCTTCACACGATGTCTGGTTGCCGGCTGAGTGTTCAGGCCTGTGGGAAGTATTTGGTGGAATCCGTATCTCCTGACTTCCTGCAGATGTCGGTGCAAGCTGCAAAATTTTCTCTTTAAAAGCCGTGTTCGTTAGACAATTTTCTAACCATGTTTCCGTATCAAAGGCACCCAGTTGTTGCTTGTTTTCAGGTATGTAATGCCATGGTTCTTGCCTCCTGTCCAGACGCTGGGTACTCAAGACTGACATAATAGGTGTAGAACCCTGTGCTGCAAGGTAAGTTAGTCTCCTGTAAGCTTGGTTCCAGGCTTCTTGGTTACTAGGCACTTGTGACAGTAAAGACTGCGAAATGGTGGCTCGAGAGTCTTTCGAGGTCACAAACCTTTGCTCATTAGTATTCATGGCAAAGTTTGTTTTGTTGCTAGGAAAACTTGCGCGTTTTCCTCCAAATCAGGAAGGTTTGGTGACTTTTGACTCCTCCTGAGTCTTCGAATTTGACATAATGTTTTTGATTTTCGTTTGATCTAGCTGCAAGAGGTTCCACCCTCAAACTCGTCGTTATATAGAGAAGAAGGGATTGACGTTGAAACAGCTGGCTTCAAAGGCCCCTGCCTTATGAAAAAGCACATCCTGAGAGTTGCTTCTTTTGTATTCCAGTCATCGAGTAATTGGGAGAAGCCTGGTTTTACATCGGTATATTTAATGCATTAAAAAAAAAAATCACAAAAATAGAAGTAGACTAGCAGCAGTATTAATTTGCAGGTCAGGAAAACGTAAGAACATAAAGGTTGCCTCTGACAAGCAAAAAGCCCCACATGTACATCCTGCGGGGCTTTTTGCTTGTCAGAGGCAACCTATGTTCTTAAGAAGTGGACTAGGCCTTCGCTTTACGAAGAGAAATGAAACAATTTCCCTGATGCTACGATGGGTGTTTGTGTATAGGTCGGAACACATTAGATGAAAATGAGGAAAGTATAATTGTGGATGGCGGAGTGAAGATCGGTGGTTATAAAATGTGAATGGATGACGTACAGACGATAAAGTTAACGAAGCCAGATCTCCCTGGAACGATGTTTATTGGTCCAGGATTGTATTGATGGAACCAAGCTCGCCGGCTTTTCACAAGCATACTGTGTAATCGAATCTAGGAGGAAAAAAAATCAAAAATCCAACGAAAAAAATCCGGTGAGAAAAGGTTTGGAAAAGGGAGGGGGGGGGGAGTTTTTAATGAGCCGTCGACAGCTACTTCGTTAGTGCCAGCCTCAGTCACAGTGCAGTGGTCTGGGTTGCCATGCGCCTTACATTCATTGCAGAGATGTCAAACAAACCCCAAATCTAGATCTGATCGTACATCTGTACCTCCTGTAAAAAAAAAATAAAAAATTCCGGACAGGAGGATAGACTTATCGCCCAAGTGATGCGCTATGCAAAAAAAGGTCGGCATAAAAAGGCCCGAAGAAAAAAACATGCGTGGAAAGAAGGATTGGGGGGAAAACCGAAAAAAAAAAAAGGAGCAGAAATAATAAGTTCCTGGTGAAACTCCTTGGCCTGCCTGGTGAAATTCGAGCCAACCCAAGTAGCATTAGAAGATTGGGCCAATGTTGGCCAACTGTAGGTAACGTCGGCTACACATTGGCGATGGTGTGACCATGTTGACCTAGTATTGGCGCAATTTTATTGTGCCTGCATCCGCAGGGTAATCACGGGACCCAGTGGGACCTATGACTATCTGCCAATACGTAGGCGGCCATTCTTTGGGCCAAAGTATTTCTTTATAATAATAATAATAATAATACAATAATAAGACACTTTATTGCCACAGGGAGCAATGCGAGAGGAAAGGATACCAAATTTATTCCACTAACTCCCTACCGCAAGGAATTAAAAAGAAAACTCTGCTCCACTATATGTTGGCCGTCCTTTATTGGGGCCAGTGTATTTCTTTTTCTACTCTATTAGAGTGTGCTGTCCTTCCTTCATTGGACTAACGGATTTTCTTTAACTGCAACTATAATCTAGCGTTGGGACCAATTATTTAATTCAAATTTGGATTGTTTAACCATAAGTAGTTATCCATTCACCTCACCTGACCCTATATCGGTGGGCCACAGTTTATCTCGTTGTAACTTGTAACTCGTCCTTGAATTAATTTACCATTTAACGGCGATTAGGGGGGGGGGGGGGGGTCCGAGGAAAAAAGGCCCGCGTGGGAGGACGTTCAGGGTAAATAGGTCGGCGGAACCTTTCTGTGGAGAAAAATAATAAATGCACAATAAAAAACTTTTGTTTGAAAATTTTGCTTTTCGTGTTTTATGTAATAGGTAAGGTTAGGTCAGTTACTTTGGCTCATATTTCATCAGGAGAGCAAAGGAGTTTCACCAGGAAACGGATTTGTTCTGTAGTTTTTTTTTTCCTTCGGATTTTTTTCCCCAGACTTTTTTCTATTTGCTTTTTTTTTAGGTCAGTGCTGTGAATAATTGAGGGTGTCTATCAACAACGAATGTACTGGCAATCATTAAAATAACAAAAACATTCACCTACCACAAACATTTTAAGGGTGGGGGCCAAAATTAAACGTAGAGTACTGGGCAGAAATCATATAATTGGAGCTGCAGATCACTGCCCTGTGGAATTTCTGCTCTGTAAATGGAAATTCAATATGGCGGATGCATCTTAGTTAGCCCCACTTCGTATGTGATTTTTCTTGTGTATTTTCGCGACCAAGGTATCAAATGTATGCTGAAAATTAAAATTTGCTACTCGTTCTTATGACTTTGTAGCTGTTTTTCCGCCTATCAGGAGGCATTTTTTAATCTTAGATACCTTCGGCCGCAAATTAATTGATATTTTATGGAAAATATCTCACACTTGGCCGTGTAATTGTGATCTGCTAAACTCAATTAAATGCTTAGTTTAATGTGTATTTATGTAATAAAGTTTGAAAACATTTTTCGCAGTTTAATTAAGAATTTGTAAATATGTTTTTATTTTATTTCTCTTTTTTGTCAGTGATCATACCTAGATAACTGGCCTCTTCAACTTCTTTCATTTCTCTATAGTCTTGTATACAGTTTAGCCTATGTTATTACACGACAGTTGTGTAGCAAAATATTCCTCTTCTAGACAGGTGAAAAAAAAACTCCCTACCTTGCTACTGTTCGTGATTTTATTTTTAAAAGCCATTTGGTTTAAATTGTAGGCTACGCTGGTGTGCATTTACCGCGCTTTCCCGTCACTGGTGCTTCCATTTTCAACTCGGTTTGTAAAGCAACAAAAAGAGGCGGAGCTGGCGGTTAAACAGGATCATCGAAAAGAATAAAGTACTTTGTTGTACTCTATTGTACGACGTTTTATGGGCTGGTGTTTAGTTCCAGTGTCTGATAAGTCTTTTGGCTTTTATATAATGAAAAAAGAGAGATACGGCTTTTTGCCATGCCTGAAATGTTTTGACAAGAAGGGGAGCTGATACCTTTTGTGCTGGGACAAAATAGCCAATTGTTGATAGTTAAAAAGGACTATTGATGAAAAAGATGAATGAAAATTCCCCTTTCAATAAGGCAACTCGAGCTGATGAATGATTTTTATTCAATTTGATGCTCAATTGCGGTTCGCCTCGCCGGATGAGCTTGTATGTGTGATGCTTAAATTGAGCCTATTGACTCCCAATGTTGTAAATGTTGCCGCAGGTCTATTGTAAAGGAGTTAACAATAAACCCTCGTTTAACAACAGTTTCTCTCTCATGTAAGGCCAGGTTTGTAAAGCACTATCTTGCATAATAAAATTCGCCGCCATTCGTGCATTTAAATGTAGGGTTTCCAGCTGCGAGGACGTGCCAACCGGGCTTGCTGCCTGCCTGTGCTTTGCTCAAATTCAAAATAAGACATCAAAGGATGAAGCGCATGATGTCTTAAAAGTGGTGCAGCCAAAAGCGCTGCTGTTAGTCACTTGTACTAGCATTAAGTTATTTAATGATGCGTTCGGTTAACTTTGAAGTGAAAGAGCAAACACCAAGACTGGATTACAACCATAACGAACCATCTGTAACAGGTATCTACAGTAAAAAATGCTGTCGTAAGTTAAAACGTTTGGAATTTCTGCAAAGGAATTTGTGTAAACCTCGAATCCCAGATGTAGAAGAAATAAGATTTTGCTGGAAATTCTGAACATATAAACCCTATGTTTTCCACGATTTGTCACATTACTGAAGTCAAAAGTGCTGCTCTTAGTTTTGTAAGTTGGTTTTGTACGGCGTCATTTAGTGGATTAACTGTGTAGTGCAACAAATAGGATTACAACCTGGGTACCAAGAATGATCTGGCCTAACAGGTACGGTAAAAAAACATCTTGAGAAATGCTTGAAAAATATTTGAGCGCCACCGTCACGTTTTGCAGGAGGTAGAAAACATTTATTTAGCTCTCAACTGGATGTGACAAGTCGCCGGCCGGAAGTACGAAACTGCCTGAGGAGTTATTTTTTACCCATTATAACCGTGTGAAAAATGAATGTAATTAATCAGTAGACAAGGATGCCTGCACATTGGAGCAATTTTTTAGAAGTAGAATCTTATATTTTTCGATTTACAACCTTATGTTTCGCAGCGTAAGGAGATTTGAAGAACAACGATTTTTTTGGCGAAAGAACGCCGCTCTCGCAGCTTTCACTTGACAAACGACGCCAATGTGTTTGCCTGGAGCCGTTTATCTCCAGTGCCCTTCTCAGCTAGCCAAACTACTGGTTCCAAATGCTAACTCCGCAGCGAAATTGGCGTTATTGCTTCTGTTCTGTAAATGTAGGGGTTCTTTATGTTGGTATGAAAAAATATGTAAAAATTTGTTTAGGTAGCAGGAGAAACTAAGGGTGCAAATAATGTGGAATGTTTCAGTCTGCATTGCGAATATATAATTTTTACAGCCTGAATTAGCATATCGTCATGATCAGAGGTTAGTAGCGCCCTCTCACATATGTTGCGGCTACTAACGTGAAATAACGAAGCTGAAAGCTTGATTTGACCAAGTGCAAAGAATACACAATTTAGTATTTTATATAATAATAATAATAAATAAATAAATTTCCCACATGAACATGGCGGTCTGCGGATGGGTGTTGCGCCACTAATACCGAGCCGAGTTTTTAACTAAGTTGTAAATTGTCGCTTCAAGAAATTTTGGAGAGTTTCCTGCTTTAGCATTCTACAGAAACCAAGCACCGTGGCCTGGTCGACCGTTGTTGCCTTAAGGGCGTTCCAAATTTTCCCAACCCTAACCGAGAAAAAATTTAGACGAGTAGATGTACGTGCAGTTTAGGCTGCAAGCTCCCAATTATGGCCGCGCGTGACCGTATTACCCAGGACAGGTTAGAAAAAGGGTAGGTCCACTTTTAACATTCCATGGATTATTTTATAAGTGAGGACTATAGGTCAAATTTAATTCGTCGTAGCTCAAGAGATTCAAGCCCAGTCTGAGTCAGACGCTCACAATACATTAAATCCCTCTAGCTGTGGAGGCGCTTCGTGAATGTACGTTGTACTGGTTCGATCAAGTCGATGTCGCCCAATAAGTTCGGAGACCAAACAGGGGTAGCATATTCGAGCAAAGGTCTCACAAACACCTTAAAAGCCAAAATCTTAGTGTGATTACTACCGGACGTAAAGCATTTGTTTATTATGGCGGACCTTTTAAAGGCCAGGGCGGAGATTTTCTGGCAGTGGAGCAAGGACTTCCAGTTTCGTAAACCACACTCCAAGATCCTTTACTTCTTCAACCGATTTAAGTGTCAGGCTGTCAAGAATATAGTTCGGGCAAAGATTTTGCATACGAATACGGAAAGTAAAACATTTTGTAGACGAAAGCGGCAATTGCCAATGGTTTGCCCAGGATGATGTTTCGTATTTTAGAGTCCAACGCTTGGGAGTACGAGGGCCCGACAATTTCAGTTCCAACCTTAAATGTCATCAGCAAACTTTACGCCGTATACTTCCAGGTTAGCAAATTTAAGGTCGTTAAGATAAATAACGAACAACAGCGGCTCCAGGACCGATCCCTGTGGCACGCCACAAGGTACAGGAACACTGGTAGATAACGTATTATCAATTTTCACCTGTTGAGATCTATTTTGAAGAAATGCTGTTATCCAGTGTTTTAGATTTCCTGTAATGTCATAATGAGTCAGTTTTGATAAAAGTTTGCGATGTATTACAGACTCAATGCCTTCTGAAAATCAAACTAAACAACGTCTGTAGGCACCCCAACGTCACGCGCACAGCACCAACGGTCTAAGACAGTGAGAAGTTGGTGTGTTGAAGACCGAAGTGGCAAAAAACCAAACTGGTCTTGACTAATAAGGGAAAATTTGTCAAGATGGAGAAGAATAGTATGTCTAACAATGAACTCCATGAGTTTACAGGCCACACATGTAAGGGCAATTGGTCGATAGTTTAGTGGGTCTGAGGCTGACCCGCGTTTAAAAACCGGTGTAACTATGGCGGTACGCCACATGGACGGAACGCTACAGCTGCCATAGGAAAGCTTAAAAATGTCGGAGAGTGGATAAATAATTTCGTTAACAATTTGTTTGAGAAGAAAAGCCGACAGTCCATCAGGTCCGCATGATTTACTAGGCTTAAGTTTAGTGAGAGCATTTGTAACTTTCGATTTGGAGAGGACCACATCAAGGCAGACACAATTTGGGCCTATCATATCAGTTTGCAGTACACGTTGATGCCCATCATCACTGATGCTATATTCGAAGCAAAGACTTGACTCAGGAGTTCAGCTTTATCAATTGCCTCCGTCAAGTACATAGAACTATCCTTAAGGGCTGGGATAGACCTAGAAATTGAGGTTTTCTGGCGATATAATTTAGGCAAAGCTGATTGGCTTCCATCGCGAACCGCGGCCTTCTCAGAGATGCTACGCCAGCCCTCAACACAGCACGTGTACTGTTTCCTAGCTTCATTATAAATTGCGTCATTATAATTATACTCGTCAAACACACAAATACAATAAAATCGATGACATTTCTATCACTGACAATGCTTTTCTCAGATCAAATGTACAAATCTAAGTTTCTCACAAATTTATACGCTCGTAAAAGAAATTGACGCAAAACGTCGGGAAAAAGCGAATAAAAAACAATTGGTACAGCGGTGTCTACTCAAAAGAAATTATGGCAAAAAAGGAAATCTATTTCATTCTTAATATTGTATAAATATTGTATAGAGGGTTTCATAATTTTTTTTAATATTAAAGTGTATTTAAAAAGGTCTATTATTTTCATACAAAAGTGAAAATCGCCTTAGTTGCCCATTAATTACTTTATTTTTGTACGTTTGTTTTTTTCCTGAAGTAATTCCAGGTGTGAATATGGGCTTAGTTCTTCCTTAGTGCTGTTTACATTTAGTGAATAAAATTATTGCTATTAGAGGTCGTACACAAATGACGTCACACAAGAGGGAGTGTGGGTGATAGGCAGTGTGATATTTTGGGATGAAGGTGAGGGGATAACAATTTGTGACGTCACATAATTTGTTTTTATTGAGCAATATTTTTATAATACATTTATTTATATTTTTTATAAAATAAAACGTTTTGCGTGATTTATCGCTCCAAAAAAACAAGAGTTTTCAATAACTTTTTCCATTTTTCCCATCCCAAAAAATAGCCTAAAAAGTCAATTTTCCCTCAGTGTTCAGATTCCTCGTTCCTCGACGATTCACCCCCGGACTGTCGAGAAGGAAATTTTTTTGACTATTTTTTTTTCTGCAAGTGTAGTTTTGATTGCTTGCACCCGGAGTTTCATTCTTCGTAATTCCGGCAGTGTGTGTCCGGCAGTTCTGATTTGTGAGTCTGTAGGATGTTTATTATTTTCGTGCGAAACACAGTCGACTAAAGGCGGGGATATCAATTTCTTTCCCTATTCATTCGTAACGAAGGGGGCGGGAGGATGACGACGTTTGTGACATCAGCTTTTGGGAAGGGGTGTTTAAATTCTGACACAATGTAGCAGAGAAGAAAGGGGTGTTAAAAAAAAAGGCAACATTTGCGTGACGTCATTTGTATACGGCCCCTTATATCCGAAAATATTCATGGTACACACTGCCACTTCGAACGGAAACGTCTTGATGGATAAATTAGAGGCAAAACTATCTGTCACAGAGGGACACAAAAACTCCTCTTCACTTGAACAATACACCTTACTCGTTTCGCTCAAAAGGCCACTATTGCATTTTCAAATTAGTTATTTCGCCATCCTCTCGCAACATGCAACAAGAGTGTAGCAATTTGCTGCTCGGTATGTACTTAACCCAAAGGCCGAAATGAGCACATATTTTCGCTACCATCTATCTAACAGCGAATTAAATTAAAATAAAATAAAAGGCAACGATGCGTGTTATTATTATGATTTTTAACGCTGCCCTTCCATCTGCTGTAATATTCGATTGATCTTTTCTCGCTCGAGGTCGGTTGGACCAGCGATGCAGCCAGCGTTGCGTGGGCGACCGGAAGTGGTGTCCTTGAATCCCGGCGGAAGGGCGAGAGTGCGCCTCACAGCTCGCGGAGGAAGGCGGACTTCCGGCACGAGCAGCATCGACGCACGCGAGAGAAAGATAGAGTGAAAGTGCACGCGCTTCTTCGGGCGGATCAGACCACCCCTCAAATGGACAATAAAAAAATGGACGAGCGCAAATTCGGATTTAAAATGTCGTGCTTCTGCTTTAAGGGGACAGCCACCGTCCTCACATTCGAAACGTGTTACTAACTAAAGTACAGCAGTAATAATCCCTAAAGCTACAGCGATCTAATACCGGAAATATTTTGGTGTTCTCTGCTTTTAAAGGTACATGCATCCCTGTTGGCTTCATATAGAGCAGTGACACGACGTAGTATTATTGTATATAACTATGCTGGAGCCTTAATTGGTTAGCTGCAAGGGGCACTGCAGAGAGAAACAGAAGGGCATCATACTGAAGCCGATGCTGTGAAGAGTGATTTCTTAGACCTAACGCGCGATTTTTGTTGTTGGAGAAAACAACGTTATTTTAAGCCTAAGAAATCCGCTCTTCTGTTGCTTTTCCCTCCATTTTAATTTAGTGCACCTTGTAGTTATGCCCTCCAAAACCCATACTGGTGCCAATATGGCGGCAAATGTCACTACTCTATATGACTGAGGTTTGCGAGATTATAGTTCAAACGTATGTGAATGTTGCCAACACAGTCATTTTCTTGTTTTTTTTTTCTTTCGTGCGAGATGATTTTGCGACATTAACACTAATCTGTGTAAATGTTGCAAACGATATTCTCAACGGGTCGCAAGACATACCGGAAGGATTAATGCGAATATTTAATATCAGAGCCTAACAAAAAAAAATTAAACTGACTCTTTATCTCAAACAAATATAAACAAATCGTTCATTACATTGTTAAGCGATTTGTTTAAATTTATTAAAGACATTAAGAGTCAGTTTACAATTTTTAGTACGTCTAATATTAATACATTTAATACAATTTAATACTAATGCATTTAATACAATACAATAATAAAAGTAATTTATTCAGCTACAAACGAGTGTACGAGGCACGAAGCCACAAAGGCTTGTAGTGTGCTGAAAAGTAAACATTAAATACAACAGTGATAACCGTAAAATCCAACTTAATAGTAAAATATTTTAAAGAAAACTAATAGGCAATTAAAACGTTTTTGTAAACATTTCATTGTACGTTTTAATTTGTAATTTCCATTTTTAAACAGTTCCCTCATTTTATTTGTATTTTTAACGTTTCAAGAGTAGTAGACAGTTCAAAGAAGGCTGGACTTATACACTAATACGCGATTTACGGTAGTATCATAGATTTAGGCATGTACTTTCTTTAAAGTATAGGCCAAAAGAATCATAAAAATATACAAAAAAGCTTTATTAAAATGCAGGCGATGTTACAAGTGTTCGGTAAATTACCATACAAATTGGTAACAGGAATCAGAAAGGGGTGGTTATCATCCACTAACGTCTGTCCTGAAAAAAGATTTGAAGTTTACAAAACATTTTAAAATACAAAGAAAAACAAATAGAAGCAATGATAATAATGAACAATGAACTAGTAAACATACACGTATCGCTATAAATTATAGGAAACACAATAGCACAATAGCACAAAAATTCACTAAGATTCTGTAACTTTACAGCTAAGATTTGGAAAGCCTTTATTATGGGCTTACATGTCATTGAGATGACGTAACCAGGACTCGAACCTTCGAAGTCGGACGTTCACACTGTTTGAACCCTCTCCAATAGATTTGTAATCCTTTGGTTCGAGTCCTGGTCACGTCATTTAAGTGAAATGTAAGCACCTCTGTTTTATGTGTATAATTTTCGCTCTTGCGCTAAAGCATTCGTAAACCTTTGTAAACCACCACCTTCAGATTTTCGACATCGGTGCCATAAAGTAGTTAAGTGGCAGATAATGCGATTTGCGCTTGCAGATAAGCCAACAATAAAAGTTCTTTTTTAAACACTGTTAAATATGAAAACAAAATTGAAAATCATTGCATACAGCGTTTCATACAATATTAAGGAGGAATTCCACGTTTCCTGTTTTTTTTTAGGTACTATTTTTGGCCACTAGATGCTGTTGCCTAGCAATAATATTTAACTAACCTATTGAATTTGTGCACGGACGTTTTAAATTATGTTATCTAACAAAATATCGATCCAAAAAAAAGGCAAAAATATAATATCTGGAGAATGTGATGCAGCTCAGTTCAGACTGTTGAAGATCACGACGTAATATGTCTTATTAACCCATAAACCTAGAAAATGCGTACAATCCCCTAACAGATTTAGGCAGATTCTCAGTCAAGCAACATTTTTCAAGTTCTCTATGTACATTGGTCAGTGGCTGCAGGGTTCAAAGCAGCGTCCACTTAGTTTGAAAGCCACGACTATAACCACTTCACTAGTGCTTCTCACTTTGTTCGGGGTCCCCGAGGATCCTTCACAAAGCTCGCGTTGCGCATTGGGCTGTAAAATCCGGTCCTTCTTCTAGGGTGAAGTACCAGAATTACAAAATGCACAACACGCATTAACAAAGTTATCTGAATCAAAACATGTTAAAATGCAAACAAGCAGACGATCTTGAAACAAATACTGTGCCCCTTTGTTGCATGCGATTTGTCCTATTTCGCAACATTTTTTAATGATAGTGTTGAAATGGAGTTTCGAATGAATGCCTTGGTACCAAATTCCTGTCAGCTGGCCGTTCGCGTGCATTAAACATCCGGTCGCAGTTTCCGTTCTACATTACCAATCGACGTGAAACTGGCGTTGGTTGCCGACAACCAAGGCCTATACCTCACCCTTCCGCACCCACAGGTGGAAAATAATATGAATGTTACCTGTTCGGTTTTAACGCTGCCCATAATTGTTTAGGGCTAATGATTAGATTTTAATTGTGTGAGAGTGTGTGTGGCAGCTAGCAAATTTAGCAACCAAAACTATGTATTGCAACTGCAGCCAGCACCATCCTCCATCCCCGCCCCCACAAAAAAACCCAGGCGCACTTACATAAAATTCCACTAAATTTCAACATCAATAATGTTGCAGCAAAGCGATGCTTTCTTAGTTAAAAGTGAAGAGTTGCCTAAAACCCGTACTTACGCTTCATCCATCTGGAGTCGTTTAATATGATTATTAGCCATAACCCATTACAGAGTTGTCTAAAAGAATTTCATGATAATGTTTCAACACAAAATTTAAGCAGCTAGCGATATAACAGCCAACTGTCAAAAGATCCAAAATGAAGACGTAGTTGGCCCACATAGTTCGGTACATGGTACCAGAGCTGGAAGTGGGTCACTTATTTCGAACCGTGACCCAACTGACCCACTCGAACCCATACCGACGACCCACTTGACCAACCCAATAAAGAACAAAATTGTAACCCAACATGACTCCCCCCCTCCCATACTACAACGTTCATTAAAGATTGTCCATCCCTCCACTGACCATTTACGTGGCTGGTAATTATAACCAAGCTTTTTTTTAACGTTGGTGTTTCTAGACCTTTTCCCCCAGATTGTCTGTATGACGACCTTTTTCTAGAACCTTTGAGAAACCTTCTGATTAAAGTTTTTCTGCCCCCCCCCCCCCGGGCCTTTATTTTGGATTTTTAGCCTTCTGGGGGGAACTATTTTTGAACGAGTAAGACAAGTTTTTAAAGATTACTAGTAAGACTACCGATTACCGTAAGATTGCCGTGGATCGGTTTTGACTCATGACCCACAATACAAATGTTGCCGATTTGACCCACTGACCCGTGGGTCAGTTCCATCTATGCATGGTACACAGAACCACGCTTATAGGGGGCCTACAGGGAGCCTACAGTATAAAGGCCTAATTTTCACTTGTGTTGTTGCTGGTGATCGGCTCCCCCCCCCCCCCCCCCCCAGCGATGCTAAACTTCGATCATTTTTTGCATAAAGTATTAATTCTGTACCTTTCAACCTGTCACCCAATATTCAATTACTAAAACAAAACAAACGCCCGTCGTAGCAGCATTTTCTCTCTCAAGACGGTTACTAAATTGCTCTGGGTTGGTGGTGGCAGCGTGAAACAAGCAGAGTTTTTTCCGTTTTACTCCGTATATTGCTTATTACCAATTAGCTTAACTGTTGCACTTGAAAACTGAGTGGAGATGAATGAAAAGTGACGAAATCAATTGGGAGCAGTAAAAGAGAAAACATGGAAAGAAGAGAAGCGGAACACGAAGAATCCCTGTAGGGTTACAAAAGGTTTTAAGGTCACCCCTCGTGAGATTCGCTGATGACTCTAATCAAGCGAGGATGACTTTGTGATCCACACAGGATTTGTCCGTCGATTCACACCCTACCTACCCCGTCGCGACTGTCGCGTTCTTGATCACGCGACGTTCACAACCACCCCCAAATCCTACCAATCTCAATAACCCCCACTCCCATAAGCACCCAAGCACCCCCTGTATAACCCCAATTCTAAATCCAGATCCCCCCCCCCCCCACAACCTTTCACGGACTTTTCCCAA
>JAHWFP010164662.1:0-28321 GCA_023313725.1 Lithobius niger | reverse complement strand
CCCCCCCCCCACCTCTTCGTACAGCACCCGGATTGGTGCGTTTCCGCTGCTTCGGCTCGGCGAGCACGTGACAATGGACGTGTGACGTCACAAACGCCCCTGCGAGCGTATGGCGGCTATGGGAAGCAGCGTTGGAGGAAAAGGGGCTGGTGGTGGTGGTTGCTGGTCGAGGTGGAGGTTTGGGGTGGGGGGATTCAGAGGGAGGTTGACTGGCTTCCTGCCGTATGACAGACATGGCACATATGCAGCTAGTCTCCTAGAAATATATGCAGAATCTACTGATGGGCCAAAGTAAACCCCTGCCGGGATCTATCATTACCTCCACTATCCCCTCTACAATCCCGAGCCCAATCGTAAAGTGATTGAGGCGAGTAAAAATTGTACGCAGGTTATTTCAATCCAACTTAATAATGCTAATTTATTAGATTGAATTATTACTATTCAGCGTTTAAAGCTCCACAAATCAATCAAATTCAGTGTCCGATTTATTTGGACGTTTCTGGGTTATATGACCGGAATGTGTGGAATCCGAAAATTAATTGTCCTATTTCTCAACGATAAACGGTTGACCTTTAAGTGAATATACTCCCATCGTAGAATCCAGGGACTGCAGCGAAAGCCTGTGTGCGTCTGTAAAAGAAAAGAAATATTCACGGGTCCTCATGTGGCCGGGGAATCAAACCTGAGTTCGTCATGAACTGGTAAATTTTTTTTGTAAAATTACAACCTGTACTTTCCAGATTAAATTAAACAATTTCATAGTTTGTTCTTAGTATTTTTTCCGAAAGTATTTTTTAACAGGGGTGTGTTTTCAGGGTTGTCTTACATAGATCCATCACTTCCCGAAAAGGATTCCAAGAAAACGAAAACCCAGGTATGAGTGGAGGGAAGTGTGGTGGGCGGGAGTGGGTAAAAGAATTTTTTAAAGATGAATACAGTACATTAAAAGAAGAGACTTAAAGAACCCACATTTCCTAACCTATTGAAGCGCGGTGTGGTGCGCCGATTTTTTTCTTTTTTGGCGTGTATTTTTTTTTGGCACCGAATTTTTTTTTTTTGATTCCTTACAACATGCATACTTTGTGAAATATTGTGTAAAATCCATACTTTGCTACCTGGTTTACGCAGGCATGAAACATAACCGAATTTCCAATGTTTTAATGTGTGAACTGCGGAGTGTGGACCCAATTGTCGAATAAAATAGTGTATGCTACATATAAGAAGAAATTATAATAAGGAATCAAAAAACGATTCAGAATCACAGAATCAGTTCGCGTTTTTGTATTTTTGTGCTTATTGAACTGAACTGTAAGAGATGTTTTATTCCTTGTGTTCTTGAAAGTCAGGTAAAGTAGCTGTATATGAAATCAAGAATGTCACTACTTGGAGTGCGCAGTATTAGCCATGTTAACAAATACAGATGGTGATCTAGACGGGCTTTCTTTTCCTGAACAGTATCCTTTCATCCAGCGCAGTGCTGCACAACACGTTGCTGTTAGGGACAGGACGGCACGCTTAATAAATACCCAGAATAAAAGAGGGAAAAAAAAGTTTTTTGTTTATTTATTGAATGATAAAAATGATTGATATGGCTCGTAATTATTGATGCGGCCTGTTATGAGAACCGTTGTTATTTTCTTTCGAGGCTTAGTTACGAAGTTGATTTCACATTTTTTAAGATCATGTTTTGTTTGTCGTGAAGCGGGCTTCAACAAAGACTGGGAAATCTGCACATTTGTAAATTATGTTGACGTCTAGTTTAGCGACATCTATAAGATCTGGAAAACCCATAGGGGAATCTTCTGATCAAATAACCGGCCCAAAGAATGTCATGCTAAATAGTATCGTAGAGTTACAAACAGCAAAATAGTAGAAATATCATGTTGTATACAAAGCAGACAAGTTTAAAATGAAATAAAAATATGTTGTGCCTTTTTGATCGGAACTGTGACTTTCTTTAGCTTCCTGTTATCAAACTGTCCGACCAGGAAGGCTTAGATCCACAAAACATATTTTTACATGATTTAAAATTTGTCTGCCTTGAATTCAGTGACATTTCTATTTTTTTTTTTTTTGTGTGCTCTACGACATTATTTAACTTATATTTTTTCCCCGAAACGTTCTGGAGGGCTACGTTGGTTTCCTGGAGGTAGCTCCATCATCCACGGCCGTTTTCCACGATGACAGAGTGCGTGGCGTGGGAGCATACCCTGCGGCCCCAAACACTGATAAGATCTCGGCCGACTGACATTAACGCATTTTCATCTCGATTGGCGCGAATTCACTTAAACACTTGAGGTTGGCTGACAGGCCAAGGGCTAACAACAGCTTCATCGCCCAGGACTATTCAGTCTGTCTGTCTGTCAGTCCGACGTAATAGGTTTAGGTAAACCGAAGACCGCCCACAACATCAACAACAACAACAACGCTGCGACAGTCAGTGTCGTAGATGCGAAGATTGACAGGGAGGAAAGCCCCTAATAGCATGTTTGCCTTGTAATTTGCGCCGACTGTTTCGGTTTGTTTGAAATGGATTCTTGTTTGTTTGAGGACTGCACAAATCCACACACTTCACACTTCAGTCCTTGTTTACGGTCTTTTTATTGCTAGTTGTGAAAATTCCTTATTTCGGTTTTGAAGGGTTAAAGACTTTATACTGGACATTGATTATCATTTAATGATGTTTTGTTCCTATTACGATGATATCTATTTGTAGGCAACTGTAAGGTTTGACCTCAGTCTCCCACATTCAGGCGAAAACTTTGATGCTTATTATCTCCAACACAGTTTGATGTTTTTAAAAATAATTTGGTACTTACGGCCTATAGGATTGGGCAAAAAACACGCATACCAAAATTTATTAAACTCTGTCGGATCATATCGGAAATGTGGATCTCAGCTGAAATTGCGAAACTCGTGTTTGTCTTCTTGTTGAGGTTCAGACATTTTTACACGGAGTATATCCCTAACTATTTGCCCTATAAACTTGGTTTATTTATAGAAATGGCTACGCAGACTGTGCTTTTCTTTTGGAAAAGTAGTTCCTGAGTTACGGGGCTCTAAATGACCGGTTTTATTGTTTTACATTGTTTTAAACATTGTTTTAAGACAACAGTGTAAAACAATAAAACTGGTCATTAAACATTGTTATAAGGCAATGCAATTCAATTCAATTTTTATTATGAGAGAATGTAAGCCCCAACGATATGCTCTCACTACACCTTAACTAGCTCCACGCCCAACACAACTGCCAATGTAAATCAACAAACGTCAGACATAACCCATAGGCTGAAGATTGTTGTTTTGTTTTTTGCTTTAAAGCTGCCGAACCCAAACCGGGTTATGAATCCCGACTACATTTTAACTGGAGAAAGCCGTATGCTGAAGATTAAACAGATGCCAACAATTCACGCGCATTCTGAGGAAACGTGATGATGAAGCATTATTTATCATTATTATAAATTTGTTTATTCAGTAATTTGACGTCAGACAAACATGTTAAATCTAAAATGTCCCTTGTTGGATTGTCCATTTGGCTTGCCGTTCTTTACATCAAAAAAGAAAACTGGTAAAAGGGGCCGCCAAGTTCAGAATTGTTCGGCTCTTCAAAGGAGTGATATCAACAAACCAAAACATTTGCCAAGTTAATCGCACTGACTAATAGTTCAAAGGTTAAATGAAAACTAGAAATTTGCTACTTTCCGTGGCAATGATCAAGTTTTCATTTAACGTCCAAAGTATTATTCGATGCGATTAACTTGGTGAATGTTTTGGTTTGTTGATATCACTTCTTTTTTTTTTTAATTGTGTATTAGACTCAACTAGCCTGCAGATTTGTAATAATGTGGCACGTCAACAATAGCTTGAGTGGCCATTTTTCGAATATTTTAATTTCATATCACTACTTTGAGAGCCAAACCATTGTCAACTTAGTGGCGGGTAGTAAGGGTCTAATGCTTACCAGCCTCTACTGACAAAATTGTACACCTAGACCCTGACTGTCAAAGCCTGTCCGTGTTCCTTCTAGGTTTTGACTTTTAGACCCTTACTCTAAACATTTAACGTTCCGTTTTTGTTTATTAATTCGTGTTACTTTTAGAATTGCAGCTAAACTGTAAAACATTGCAGTTGACGGTCAAAGTTGATAGTTTAACACAGAGACCCTAGGCTGACTCTTACTAACACTGGCTATCACCAGTGTTAATAATAATAAAACAATTTTTTTATCTACAGTCTACGTCTTGCAGCTGGCTTTTGCTAATTGGCATTGTTGCATAATAACAATGTTTAAAACAATGTAAAACAATCAATCTGGTCGTTTAGAGCTCCATAACCCCTGAACAACTGGACCAATTAGAAAATACCTTATGGAAAGGGCACATCTACAGAGCAATACCTGTAAAATGAGCTAAGAACCAGCGTTATAGGACAAATGGTTTGCCCTGCAGAGAGGACAGACGAAAGTATCCCCAGAACAACAACAACAACATCATCATCATCAAGAAGAAGCAGAACAAGAAGTTGTCTATTTGGCCCCTCTCTGTATCTCGGGTTTGGCTCGACCGAATTTCACAGTTTTTGGACTGCAGACAGGCTATGACTAGTCAAGGCTAGATTCCAAATTTGGTTTAAAGATCCTTACTTTTAACGGAGTTATAAGCTCTCAAAGTTGAGAGTTTAACACAGCGATCCTAGGTCGACCCTTACTAACACTGGCTATCGCGCCAGTGTTAATGATGTTAATTTATCAACATTTTTTTGCAAAACTTTTGTTAAAAAATAAAAATAAAAGCCGCCCACCCGCATGTTCTTCTCCAAATTTGTGTGGTATTTTATAAGAGTTGTAACCTATTTAACATGATTTATAGAAGTCTGAATTTATAACCAGATAAGAACTGTAAACATATAGCATAAACAATTGTGCCTTCATTGTACAACTTTCGTCCTGAATAGTTGTGGGTAAGGTAATAGTGTGTTGTGTCTTAGTTATAAGTATGGAACCTATACAGTCAGCACATAACAAATAATATCTGGTCCGATTGAAATCACGCTGCTTGTTTTCGTCTGCAGGCATAAGGCACCAGACTTGATCGATACGCCCTGTCCGCCGTTTTAAGCATATTCACTGCGAAAGCTCAAGTGAGCTTTTCACTGACCTTTTCGCCCACGTCGGTTAAGGATTCTCGCTTTAGTGTCCTGCAAGAGGTCCAGTGCGTGCACTCCTCAACCCGTGCACGAGCTCTCTCTTGTTGGCGCGGGTTTATAAACCGGCAAAACCCGGTCCAAATTAAACTAGTGCCAATGCATGTGCGCCGAGCGTGTCTGAACATAACACCGAATGATTGGTTAGAAAGCCACGTTAGAGGTTGCTTCTAAGTGGCATCTTGTATACATACATTCTAGCATAAAGAATTGTCCCCAACAAAAAGAACCAGGTGAGACTTATGTAAGCCTCAGCATGAATTTCCATGTTAAACGTCAAACTTTGAAACCCTATAGTTTCCCCCCAGAATTAACAGAGACTAACGAAATCCGGTATTAGGGGTCGTGTCTAGACTATTTCACTTCATTAAATATTTTAATAACAACAATAGAACCGTTTGGCCTCCACAGAATGACAATTTCTTGTTGGTGGTAGTGGTGTTGTAGTTTTTGTTGTTGGGACTCTTTCCCCTCACCTGGAGACCAATGAACCGATTTTCAACTTGCTTAAAATGCAGATATGAACAACAGGTTTGGCGCCTTTTTAATGCTATTTTAATGTGACCAAAATATTCTTGTTGTTGTTCTTCTTCTTCTTGGGGAAGGTTTGCTCTCATATAGCAATCGAACCAAGGAATCGATTTTCAATTTTTATAGCTTAAAATCTAGGTATTAATAAGGACCAGGGCCTTTTGGCCGTTATTGTAATGGAATACAATATTGTTGTTCTTCTTCTTGTTGGGAAAATTTTGCTTTCACCCAGCTACCGAACCAGTGACCCGATTTTCAACTTTATAGTCTAAAACGTAGGTATTAATTAACAAGGACCAAGGCCTTTTGAACGCTATTTTGTTGTGACAAATTTATCTCAAAAGGCTTTCATGTCTATTATCTAATATCAAAATTCTAGTTGTTTAATTTACCTGAAATTTCTCGAACAGAAAAAAAAGTATTAGCATTAAAAAAAAGCTTAAACCTATAAAATAACCGTAACAAAAGTAATGCTCTAAAGGTACAGATACAAGAAAAGAACATGTAAGCCATCAACGTTGCACTAATACGTGTAAAAGAAGCTCCTGCATGTTTTTTTGGGATGCTGGACATTCTTGTACACATATTAGGGCGGTGCTGATGGCTTACATGTCTTTTTTTTGTATCTGTTCCTTTAGAGCATCAAGTTTTTTTTAGGCTTATAAATCTGGAGTTTCTTTTATGACAACATTGGACCAACGTTTAAAAAATTCGCGCTGTGACATTGGCACAACATATTGGCACACAAATATTGCCAACATTGCGCCTGTACGTTGGTCCTGCCATTGGCCGATGTGACGAAATAATGATGGGCCAACCGTTGGATGACAACATTGGACCAACGTTTCAAAAGTTCGCGCTGTGACATTGGCACAACATAGGCACACAAATACTACCAAAATAGGGCCAATACGCTGGCCCTGACGTTGGCCGATCTGACAAAATAATGATGGGCCAACCGTTGGATGACAACATTGGACCAACGTTAAAAAAGTTTGCGCTGTGACATTGGCACAACATAGGCACACAAATGTTGGAAACGGTTGGAAACGTTTGGCCAATACGTTGGCCCAGCCGTTGGCCGATGTGACAAAATAATGATGGGCCAACCGTTGGATGCAAACATTAGACCAACGTTTAAGTGTTGGCGTGTGATGTTGGGCCAACCATTGGCCGACTGATCAATGCTACTTGGGCCAAAAATGTCTTTATAAAAACCCACTATAAATTGTTAGTCCATCATTTTAAATCTTGAATTGGGTCATGTTCGTTAATGAACTGTTAATTTAGTATATGTATACTTTTACATTGTTTCGGTAAAAACACCTAGTGATTTTTATTTGTATTGCATTTGTTCGATAAATAAATTGCAACGCTTAATTTTTTTTCTATAAATAAACCTTAATTCATATTTTTCTAAATGAAGAATTTATACGATATAGTGCATTAATGGGTCAATCAGAGAATATGTGGGTCGCTCCGGGTCAGGGTCACCCTGGGTCTCTGGGTTACTCCGGTTCAGTGGGTCAGTTAAAGGGTCATGGAATTCAGTGGATCACTGGATTGCATTCCTGCTTATACAACCGCAATTTTAAGCAAATTAAATCAGTTTTTATTCGCGATACGTTATGTAAGTATAAATCATTTTATGTACTACTCTTGGCAAACAAACAAAAAAAACCACAAGAATTTTGGAAAAGTAACAAAATTGGAAGAAAAAAAACTGCATTCAGGTCAGTCTGAACGTGCCCACTATCTATCGGAATGGGAGGAGGGCATATCCAAAATCTCAAATAAGGTCAAAACTTGTTTCAAAATTGTATATAATCGTGGGAATATCCTTGCACTTTACTGGTCGCTGAAATTCCCGTGGCTATGGTTTAGTGGGAGGGGTAGGGTGGGACAATGCCAAAATAAGGTAGGCCTAGTAAAAAAAAAAAAACCGTATAAAAACTGAATAAAAAAAGTTTAAAAAAAAACATCCGCCATGTGTTAAGTTAAAAAGTAGTGATCGTAGGGACACCATTGCATTTTAGTACATCAGTAAAATTACCGTGGTTACAGTTGGGTTACAGTTGGGTGGGGGGGGGGGGTACCAAAGGTGGCGCATAAAAAGCCGGGGGGAGGAGGCGCCAATAAGCAATCTGTGTTAGCCTGCCCGGGTTCAGAATTTAAATTCGGCCGCCCCTGTACTCAAGTGTACATATGCCTGCTTATGTTTCCTGATACTGCGTGAAATTGGTAGTGAGAATTGCACAATTTCGTTTTATTCGAGGCCGACAGCCGTTGTCTCTATTTTTACCTTATCTGCCGTTAAAAATATTAGGTAAGTAAAGCCTACATCAAAGCCTTAGTTCCTACAGTCGTATCCTGCAGGTGCTGTTTCATTGCTGTTTCATTGTTTGCTAGACTCCCACGGTTATTTATGACAAAACGGAACAAGACCGTAATAACTTGGGTGGCATTGTTGCGAGGAACACGGTTGCAGCTTGTTTGTCAATGTTCTTTTGTTTTATCTTCCCACAGAGAAACACTAACTGCAAAACACACATCAGTCCTTTTGGAATGCTTGACAGCAATTAAAAAACAAAAATCAGTAACCAGCTAGCGGACGCAAAATTAAAGTGAAATTTTGTTGGGGAGGGGGGAGCGGGTGTGCAAATGCGCAACGCACCCTGGCGCAGAGACAGGGGTCCGCCTAAAATTCACGAGAAATAGTCCCAAATCACTGAAAGGAAAACAAATTTGTGGTAAATTTATTATACTGACACTACCATAAAATAGGAAAACCTGACCCATAAAATTACACTTTCCCAACTGAATTCCAAGTTTATTTAGTTGTTGTCATAGAGTAAGCACCTTTGCCTCACATTTTTATTAGGCATAGCAGACGCTAAGTTTTTAAAAGAAAAATATTAAAAAAAAATTCCTTAGCAGTTCTACGGAGAAAAAAAATAGAAATGTTTGTCATACGCCAAACAAACTGCAAAGTCCAGTTTCCGATTCCGTGGATCAGAATGTGAAATGGTAACAATGTTAAGAGAATTATTTTGAAATGTATCTGCATGCATCAGTAGTTGGTATCAACACCACCGACGAAACATAATTTTCACCTTGTTGGGTCAGGTACATTTACGTACTTTTTGGCGATTTCCCTGTTTATTTAGCTTCTTTGGTAAAAGCTTTAGCGAGTTATGCAAAATACAACGGTTCAAGAGACGTCTTTAGGCGCCTCACGACAACAAAACGAAGCTCCTTCTGGTTTCGCCTGTTGGGGGTCTCTCCACCAGATGCGACGTCTCGCGACGTTTCGTCTTGCAACGACGTTTTGTCGATTTTGGTGTGCGGCCACCCTTATGGTTTAACACATGGCCAATTAATTGTTAAAAAAGTTCTCTGGCTTTACTTAACCTTATCGGAAATCATTAAGTAATGGTTGTGGCATCCCTGGCAAATTGTATCGGATTTATTACCCGATGGACGATATCCCGCACATGGCCAATCCGCGAGAACTACGTCAAGATGACGTCGAGGCCGAAGGCCGAGACGCCATCGAGACGTAGTTCGAGCTAGGCCTCAACTTTAGTCACAATTCCGGCGCCCCATGTCAGCAGTTTTTTATCCCAAGTTGTTTTGTTGTCACACTGTAATGATGTAATGATGTTTTGTCGTGCACTGTTATATTGCGTGCTGTTATGTCGTGTGCTGTATTGTCGTCACACTGTTATGATGGCGCTCTTTTGTCGTACACCGTTATTTCCGTGCTCTTTTGACGGGATACCCAACATTTTCACTTATTGTTAATATAAACAGCCCATAGCTGCCATTGCGGGGCCAGGTACGGGTCAGTACCTGTCACCGTATTTATCTATTGGGAAAGACAAATTCCCTCACTAGTCATCTCCAAGAATAGACCCAAATATGGGGTATTCATTGTTTCTTAATAGGTCAGTCGTTTTCCAATAGCCACAAAGGTCATCTACGGCCTGCTTGTTTAGGCCATAGAGGGCCATGTTGAGCCGATACATGCTAGGCATACCTGTAGCGGATTTATAAAAGCCCGGTGACGAACGTAAATAAATCAAGCTGTCGACCAAGCCAAGAATGTATGCAAATCAAATATCGGCGGTACGGAAAGAGTACCATCGTTAGGCAGTAAGGGTAAACAACAAGCGAAGGACGCAGCACCTATCACCAGCGACGAAAATTACGAAAATCAAGCAAGAAGCTCGGCCTTGTACTTTTGTAAACTGTCGTCTTTATTAATTGCGAGCAAAAGGCCCACTTGGAATTCATGATTTTGACATTCCCAGTGGCTTGTTGATGACATTCCAAATCTTCATATCTTCCAATACCTGTATTTCCGCCTGCATGGCGAGATCCCACATACGGGCATTAGCATCAGGCAGAGCCCCTTTGTAGCTGGTGGGGAGGGCAGCCTAGTCACATCAACATGAGTACAAGACTCCCAAGCGAGAATCACTTACGGGCATGCCGAAGTTGCTTGAGACACTGCCTATTGAAATGTCTCGTTGCTTGCTCCCTAACGGGGAGCTAGGGCTACAGGCTTAGGCACAGGTTCATGTCGATCCAATCCACATATACCTCACTTCCTGCCACAGTGGACTCATTACATAAAAATTTTGCAAAAATGTCCTTAAGGATCCCCCCCCCCCCCACCAGCATGTGAAGGTGGAGCAGGGGATACGGTGTAGATGTGGCCAACAGGGACAGGAGTTGAGAGAACAGGGATTGGTTGGTGAATGAGTTTGTGTATAACACCATCAACAACATCGTCGTCATGAGTAATAGTAAGGGGTAACATTTTGGTTAAATAGGGGAAATATTTTTATAAGGGAACATTCATCCTTTTTAGTGGAAAGAGTTGTCTTATTTGTGACACAACTCGGCTTAGGAGCACAGATATCAATAACATGCTCGGAGGTTAGGTTAGGCGTGGGAGCATTGTGAGCAGATGGGCTACACGGCTCTTTAGGTACTATATATTCTTTGATACTGTTAGTTTTGCCAGTGGAGGCGTGGGTAAAAACGGGGTGCGTCTGGTGATAAATCAGAATAATTAACGACAGTATTGGTTCAACCTTGGGCATTACATTTCGCTGAGTTCCCTCTGTACAGTGACCCATACAGGTCGAGGGAGGGATCTATTCTCAGTCTTATTCTAAACAAATGATATTTTCGTTCTCCATACATAAGTAAGTGATGGGGTCGACTTTTCTGTCTGGCATAAACCCCCTGCATATGCAGGTTAGAGTTTAGGCCATTGTTTAGCAAACCAAATACCAACAGCAGATTTTTTTTTTCAGCATAGTGGGGTGCAACAGTAATTTCCCGTAGCGATCATATCCGATAACTCATGTGACCGATCAAGACGCCATTTACGCAACTCCATTGGAGGGTAGTGCAATTTCAACTCGCAGTCGTATTTACCCTATTTATCAACTTCTAACAAAGTGTCCAGCCATAATCATGAGTATAGCATTCATGCTGCGGTACCCCATCATCAATAACAGGTACTTTATACTTATTATTGGACATACAGTGTGGTCACATCATGATCATCCTGGCCTTGTAAATCGTATGCTGGTTTAGATGGACACCCATCGGTTTCGAGGGCGTAAGCATGGTGATCCTGGTAGAGAAAGGCCACGTGATCGGTATTGTTCACAGAAAAACTCTTGTTGTTAGTCATATTCCAAAAGGGATGTTTTTAAAGTCAGCGGCTTGCGACTCGCTTGCAAGCGGAAACGCTGCCTGTTTGTTATTTCAATGGGAAAGCGTTCCCCGCAGCCAAGCGACTCGCAAGCCGCTGACTTTAAAAACATCCTTAATACGGCAGCTTGGCATGAGTTTTAAGTGATTCGGTGGAACTCTCACCGCTGAGTCATTTACCATTTCTTGGGCGCTCGGTAGTTGACAGTTTCCGGGGTTGCCCCATTGTGTGGGAGGGTCAATGTTGCCGTAAGTAGTGGCAAGATACCCCAACCCAACATATTTTCGACATCTTGGTTCTTTGGGTGGTCAGCAGACTGGATTTGCTCCCAATTTAGAAAGGTATGTGCGGAACTTTTTCAGTAGATACAACAACGTAGATTTCTGGGTTGCCGTGTACATTGCCCTCATCCTCGGAACCCATCCTGTGGAAGAGCTGTGCATTGAGCAAGGTTTAGGTGATGACCATAAGGGGTCAAGTGGTCCCTATAGGTACTGTTGTAGTAGGTGTGTGATGACCCTTGCCGCGAGTCTCTATGGTCTGTAGGAGTAGCATTGTACCACGATTCATGACGCACTACACTGACTGCACTATGACTGAAGTGTGCGCTAATGACGTAGCTGTCGACACGCCATTGTTCCTCAATCTTTCCGCTTGGTGGTATGCTAGATGGTTTATGTAGCTAGTGCCTTGGGTTCTTCTACTGGAGGTGGTGTGTATAGAAACAGGGCATCTGAACCTCAGTAGTAGGTAAGGCTATCCACCAATTCCATTTGAAGTAGTGTAAGCATCAACGGAAGATCAGAAGATAACACATAAGTATTATCTTAGAGTAAGGTCCGTGCACGGCATATGCACGTTGGTACGTCTTCAGTCAACAGTATCTGAATTTTCATTAATTCCTTGAATTTATGCATTTGGTCAAAGGGGTTGAATTGAGCATAATCTTGGATTAACCTTTCCCGTTTGAGACCAGCATGGCAGACTTTTTGGAAGTGTACGAATAAATCAGGGTCCAAAGTATGCATTGGCATCGTTTTGCACTCTGCATTTCATTGATTCCAATTTGCAACGTCTTCTGGGGTTGTTGGATTCTGCTTTAGGATGTCAAGGAACCACTTCTCCTCCTCGATACAGCTGGGTTCCATAACTTATCGGTTTCCAGTCCTGGTATCGCCTTATAATGCATTGGTTGTTGATACAGAAGTCCTCAACCGCAGGTTTCCAGACCTGGTATCGCCTTATAATGCATTGGTTGTTGATACAGAAGTCTTCAACCGCAGGGCCGTAGCTTCCAGGGGATCTGAGGGGGGGGGGTGACCTAGGTATGGCACTGCTCAACCATATCGTGGTGGTCCAGGTCCACGGCGTTGAAGACCTTCTAGGTATTGTGTCATGCTGGTAGTATCTGATCTCTATTCTTCTTGCATAACGTATTAGGATGAAAGTTGGATACTTGGGGATTCACTCGTTATCTGCAGTTTCACAGGTCAAACATCTTCATCTCATCCTTCCATTATGCTACAATTAGTGTCAGCAGGAGAAGCGCTCCCACTATTACTATAATGTGGATCAATGTTGGTTCACTATACTTGCTCTCATTGTGCGTCCAGGTAGGGATAAGTCTATGTAGCCAGAGCCGTCATTGTATTTGTCTATTGGGTAGTAGAGCATGTTCGTATAGGGAGAATATGAGTTTTACCCACATAGAGGTCCGCTTGTATGAACAGGACTTTACGGATGCCAATGATACGAGTGAAAAGCCATAACTCCGGAGTCTTTACAGTCCAACAGAGTCGTTTAGTCTTCCACATCAAACATAGTCAACTGGGGAACATCGTGACCCGGCCCCCCCCCCCCCCCCCCCCCCCCCCTCGTATACTTCACTCTGTGAGTTCGAACCAAGTAAGAAAAACGGTGGTTAAACTGTAAAGTTCTCATCCCCATCAGCTTGTCTGGTACCAACACAGTAAGACCTCTTTACTAGGATCTTCACAGACAAGTAAAATAGAGGGAGTAAAGCGTGGAACAATGCAGGTAGGGGAGGCATTGCTCCACAGTTTACAATATAAAATTTCATTCAAAAAAAAAAGTTTTAAAAATTCCTTGTAAGGTGGATGCATTTTTTTAGAGTACAAATTCGCTAAAGTTGGCGCTGTTTCTGTCAAAAGCCTTAATAATATCCAATGTTCCTAAGGAATTCTTAATATTCTCCTGGTAAAAAACCACGTTTCTGAAACGGAGGTAATGAATATGATTTTACCCTCGCAGTTTCCGTACAACAGAGGGCATTCTTTACTTCGTGCCGAACCGTGTATCCGTACCTAAACTCCCAAACCAAACGCATCCCTCGATTTTGAACCTTCTTGCTTCTAACGTAACCAACCAAATACAAATGTCTCTCCCAAAGGTTAAAGGGCCTAATAAGTAACAACTAACAACTTTGCTGCACAGACTATAACAAGACGATACGAAGAGTTTGGAAATTCAGAAAACACAACAGCCTGGTACAACAGCGAAAATCACAAACTAAAAAAAGTCGAGATTCTGTTAGCCTTTATTATGGACTTATATTTCATTCCGATGACGTGATCAGGATTCGAACCAGCGCACTTCGGATAACTGCAGAGACGTCCTTGTCGTATGACCCATCTTTCAAAAGGATGTAGGGTAATTTACAAAGAGAAAGGTGAGCTTTAGAAGGCATGTACAGGTGCCCCTTTTTGCACCGATTGTAGGTTATCTCACGACGGTCACGAAAAAAAAACTGGTTTTATAGTAGAATAGAATAGACGTTGTCGGCCAATAAGCTTAGAGCTTTTTGAAGCAAGCGACATGTGTTAAGTGGAAGGAACCACCATCGTATCAATTGTTTTTTTTGCCGCAGGATGGAGGAAACCGGAGTACCCGGAGGAAACCCTCGTGCAACGGGCGGGAAACAACCGGAGAAAAACCCGTAAATATACATTTCCCTTCTCAGGATCGAACCCGGGTCTGTAGGAAGCCAGAGATGTATACTGCTGGGACCAGGACGCCTACCGAATCTGACACCCCAGTGCTCGCAGCTACCCGTGCGTCAGTACAAGAATTTCACAAATCACTGCTGTATTTTATTTCTTGAAAAATCCTGTTAGCAGGCATTTGTGAGAGCCACGTCGTCTTTATTGTGCTCTGTTCCCTCACCCTTGCGGCAACTTGATACATCCCCTCCCTATCTCTCACCTAACCACGTGAAATTTAAGGCCGCCCCCCCCCCCCCCGCCCACCTCTCCAGTCACAATCATTATTTTCATTTTATTAATAACTTTAGTTAGGACTTAACAACATCCTCACTTTGAGAGTATGATTAACATATTAATAAAAGTTTTTATTACGCGTTTACAATGAATCACAGTTATAAAATTATTACACCATTACGATTTATATATAAAGACGTAGACAGTCATAAAACAATATGAGTATATATATCTATATTCGCTGTAAAGCGCTCAACACCAGTTACAAAAGCAGGAAAAAGAGCCGTGAAAATTCGTTCCGTGAATTGGCATGACAGCATGGAGGGGCTGCAACGCACAACTTACCAAGTTTGTTGAACTCTGCGTCAATGCATCGGCTGAAGTTGCGACAACAGGGACAGGACGCCATCATGCCCGGCCTCCCTCCCCTTCCTTTGCAGTTAGTTCGTGTGTTGCCCTGTTACCCCCACCCCTACTTCATCATACAGTTCTCCCCACCAACAATACGTAGGACGCAAAATGGCATGATCCGCTATGTTCCAGGGTTATTGTATATTAAAAATGAATCTAGGAAAAAAGTCCGGGCAAATGGGTCCTGGGAAGAAAAGACTCAGAAAAAAAGTCTGAGGTACGTATAGGATAAAAGGTCCGGAAAGTAGATATGTGCGTAAAAAATAATCAGGGGTAAGAAGGTCCGTTGAAAAAAAAAACGGAAAAAATCCAGGAAAATAAGGTGCGGGGGTAAAAAATAGTCGGGTGGTTGGCTACGTAACGTCCCTGCATAGCTCGTATTGCCGGGCACCCTGCGGATTTTCCGTGTTTTTTTTTCCGCGCACAGGTTGAAGTACATCTTGCAGTAGATATTTCTCAACATGACAAATGTCGATAACGTATTCGATACGTTCAACTTAACTTGAATGTGAGAATACTGGGAATTTATCTGAACTATAGTTATCTAACGCAAGGATAAAATAAAGACTCATGCGAAGATTTTTACATAGCAGAAAGGAATCTAGGGAAAAAAAGCCGCGGAAAAAAAGCTGATGGAAAAAAAAGCCGATGGGAAAAAAAGCCGTGGAAAAAAAGGCCGTGGAAAAAAAAGCCGATGGAAAAAAGAGCGGTTCAAATCCTGGTTCAAAATTTACAAAAATATTACCTAAATGTTAGTTACGTGTGTATTAGTCATTCATTAGCTGCATGTTGCTCTGTCAAGGTCACCATTGGAATCCCGAAAGGAAAAGATTTAAGTTACAAGTTTTCGCCCAAATTCGTTAGCTGGGGAGGTGGTGTGGTGGGGGAAAGGGTCGTCCTCAGTTTGGTCGTGTGTCTAAATTATTCACGTTTTTTCCGGTGCGGGGGAGGGGGGCGGGGAGGTGGCGGGAAAGGGATACGATCCAGAGAAAATATTAAAATGTTTGCAGAGAAATATCAAAATAACTCTAAAAACAAAAAAAAAAGGTAAAGGAGTTCGGGAATAAAAGTGTGCTTTCCGGAATTTTCTTTTAGTTGGCTAAGTTACGGATTTAAGGCAAATTTATGATTTCCTGATTTCCCCACCCTCCCCTGCTTTCTAAATTATGGCGAAAACTCGTCATTTCATGATTTATCCTTTAACGAACGAAGGTCACCTGACGAAAGTGAGGATGACCCTTTCCCCCACAACCTCCCCAGTTAAGGAATTTGGCAGGAAACTTGTGATTTCTTTTCCTTTCGGGATTCCGAAGGTGACCTTGATCGAGCAACATGCGGCTAATGAATGATTAATACACACGTTAAGTGCATTTAGGTAGTATTTTCAACCAGATTTTTTCAGGGTTTTTTTTCCGTCGGCCTTTTTTCCGTGGCTTTTTTTCCACGGCTTTTTTTTCCATCGGCCTTTTTTTCCATCAGCTTTTTTTCCGTGGCTTTTTTTTTGGGGGGCTTTTTTTTCCATCGGCTTTTTTTCATCAGCTTTTTTTCCGCGGCTTTTTTTTCCATCAGCTTTTTTTTCCAGGCTTTTTTTCCCGCGGCTTTTTTTTCCGAGGATGTTTTTTCCGGTCACCGCAGAGAGCGTGGGACGCGGACCAACGTCGCAGAAATGCCGTGTTCCTTGCAGAAGAACCTGAGAAAAAAAAAGCGCCGAGATAAAAAAAAAATATATTTCCATTCGTAATGTTCTTCTCTTTTGGGAGTGGGACCCAACAATTCAACGTTTCGAAAACACTTAAAATCAAATTAGGACCTATTAGCCTAATAAAATTGAGTAGGTTATTCGTTTAACCCTCCTCTAGTGCGTTCCAAATCAAGTTAACATAAAAATGACCTTGCATAATTTGCATTACAGTATTGAACGAATTATCCAAGATCTTGCCCTACCAGAAACCCATTTACAAACACGGGGGAAGGGGGGGGGGGGGGGGGGGGGGGGGGGAAGAGCCCAGGGGATTATTAGTTGACGAATCTTTTCCGCATACATACTACGACTACGAACGAAGTTGGCCTTTACGACAGGGTTAAGCCTTTTTAATCTTTTCTTGCGTCAAACTTGTCTAACTGGCTGGTCGTTGGGATAAGCATGTAGCTCATCCCCTCCCAATATCCCCATCAGCCTACCCTTTCGAAATCCAGTGTGGTTCGTGGGCTGCCGGGAAACCTCTGCTTCCCGAGCAGGGGTTAATTCCCGCCAAAGGCAATCAAAACGCACCCGGGATTTGTAGACCCTACTCTCCCAACACCGAACCATATTTGCGTTCGCCCCGGGAGCTCCACATGAACAATAAAGCCCCTCCCCTTCTTTCCAGATCCCTTTTCATCCCCCAATTCCTGGTCCGACTAGCCCCCTCCCCACCCTCCTTTCCTTTTCACGTTGGAATCGTCATCGCTTGCGCAAGTCTGCATGTATCTAACCACCAGTTGATGGAGGGGACCAGTAGGGACAAAATGAGGTTTGACAACATAGTTTCCTTGAAATAATTTTAATATAGGACTTTTTTTCCTGTGGCTTTTTCTATCCCTTCCCTAGCAACCTGAATAACGACACATTTTTACAAGTATCTCGCGATGTAAATTTTTCTCGCTCACTCGTTCGCCGAGCGCTATTTGCTAGTCAACCGTTATTGATTTACGATTAGTTTCCCGTTTCTACTAAATAAATGCGGTAATACATAACAAATATATTATAAATAACGACACGTATAAAGAACAAAGCGCAACAGCAATTTTAAACATTGCTACAACATTACTGTCATTTCACGTTATTTTCAAAATTTGGTATTATCGCTCAAAGAACAGCTTCCAGCAGTGAAAGACGACGGTAGAATAGATAGCTGTTCGCAGCGAGAATTCAAAATCCAACATGGCGTACATTTCGGGGTTATCGAATCGAAAACAAACTTGGGCGAGAAGTTTGTCTTCCTGTCCGGTGTTTTTCAATTTTTGCAGGAGGTACAGATCTATGATAGGATCTAGATTAGGGGTTTGATTGATATCTCGGTAATGTGTGTGGTGCAGTGCAAACCCGGACCACTGCACTGTGACTGAGGATGTGTGAAAGTGGCCTGATGGTTAGCATGGCCGTCTCATGTGCCAGAGGTCCCTGGTTCGAGCCTGGTCTCAGCCACCCCTGGCATTTTCGGGAAGAGAAGGGCCCTGTGATGTCTCGTGCTCACGTCGATTGTGGCATGTAAAAGAACCCAGGAATTTCCGATGGGATTTACCTAGCAAAATTGTCCCTCTCTCCTTCTGGCGCCATGGCTACGGCTGGGAGCGCGTCAAAAGCTAAGCACTGTGACTGAGGTTGGCGCTAATGACCTAGCTGTCGACGCGCCATTAAGCCTCAATTGCCCCCCCCCCCCCCACGGCAAACCATCGAATGTCGGCATTCAGAAATCAGTCAGTCCGTCGTCTTGTACTGTAGTAAAAATTTGTTTTCTTCGCTGTCATGCTGTTCGCATTGTGCGTCGTGTCGCGACGCACGATGAGAAATATCTGCGTCCGCGTTGTTGCCATCGTTACTACGTACAGACAACTCAGAAGTCGCATGCTCGGGTAAAGTAAATAAACGAGTTTATTACAATAAACAATTGCAGTATAACAATACAGTATGTGCCCACATCCCACAAGACCTGATGTCCGCATGTGGCATGTTGGGTACCATACAAAAAATTATAAAACATTGTATAAAAAGAAAAAGTCGCTACAAAACTTTACAACATGTAATTAATAATATAATTATTGAACTATAAGCAGAAAACTAATTATAAAAAAAAATAATGTGCATCGGAAGTTAATGGATGCACATTAAAGGCGAGAAGCAGCCAGTATATTTAGTATTAAGCAAGTAAGGGCGGGTTTATGCAGTAACTCGCTTTTGCATTCTCGCAGCGAGAATTTAATCACAATGGCAAAGTTGTCGTTGCCATGGTAACAACGCTATCTGGATTAGCTAAATCCGACATCGTTTGAGTAAATATTTGCAGTACTATCATCCGTGCCAATAATATAAAGAATTCCTCATGACGAAACAATTTTCCCAAACGCTTCTGAACTCACGTAATTTGCTGTTTTCGTTGCGAGGCGGCAGACGTAAAACCGCCGCCATGTTGGAATTTGAGTTGATTTCTAGCTTCTAGCTGCGAGAATGCAAAAACGAGTGGTTGCATAAACGTGCCCTAAAAGCTAGTGAGCGAGAAAATTGTCTGCCCTAACTTACTTAACCCTGCATTCCATGGTTGGATCTCGCCAGTTACGGAGAATTCGTCTTTTAAACTGTCTTTTAATGAGTAGCTGTGGCAACGAAGAAAAAGCAGATGATCGTCTCAAGGCTCGAGGTCTGACGTTTACGCCTGTTGCACTGCTGCCAGGCCCGGACAGACACACAACTGTTCCTCGCATCGACCTAAGTGGTGTAAAATTATGATTAATAAAAAAAAAGAAGATGGAGCAACCTGTGCGCGGGATGCACGCATGATCTCCGACGGTTCGTAGAATTCCCCTTTTCCGCTGCCATCAGTGTATGACGTCATCTAATCAACGTCACTGTGCTATTCCTCGTATCCCTCGTGAAGAGACAGCTATAATGACGGGTCACATACTCGTTCCGCTGCATTCCGTTTCGCTGTTTTGCCGAATTTTAATCAGTGTCGTAATTGTCGACAAAAGGGAAATTCCCGTTTCGCCGAATCATATTTTTCCAAATTACTTGCCTCGCGCTGTCTGCCGCTAAACATATAACATCAGAAACCGCATCTAATCATAAATTCCTTCCAAGTAGAAACGCAGGGCCGAAGTGACGGGGGGGGACTTCCCTCCCCCAACCATCCAAGAAACACATACAGTTGGCAAATTCGAGTTGTCGAGTTGGCAAAATCGGACAAATTTTCACTGCAAATTCCAGTTTCCACGAGTACTAGTTAATTATTATCATCATTTCGTCAGTTTGAAAATAAAGTTTACGATACATTTTTTTCCCATCAGTTTTCGCAACACTTCTGTGTAGCTTGGGAGTAACTGAAACGCTGCCCCTGATCATTTCTGGTTGCTTCCCTGCATAGCTAGGCTGTAAGGAGTGGAGGGAACGAAGCTCCAAGAAAATTTGCGTAGTTGGCGAAATTAAAAATTGACTTGGCCGTTTTGTTTGCTATGTCACCACCATTACTTATAAGTATCACAGATGATGTAGAAAATAACAACAAAAAATGGACAAAACTGTATCCCCACCGAGTTTTAAGTCGTGATAAATCGTGAAAAATCGTACACAGTTGGCAAAACTAAAAACTGAGTTGCTATTTTACTTCCTATAGTTCTTTTTCTGTTAAACAGTGCCGCTGGGGTTTTAGCGTGGAGTAACTCGTAACTGGTATTTTAGGAGGGTAGAAAATTACTGGCATATTAATATACCAAAACACAACATCACTTCCAGGATTTAAAACGTTTCTTGGGTAAAGCAGAAATATCAACAAACTCTGCATAAAACAAACTCTGCGTAAGGACTTCTGCCAAGTTATCACCGTCTAAAGTTGTGATATCAAATAATTCAAAAAAAATTAATGCAGAGTTATTTGATTTACTAGTTCGTCTGCTAGTCCATCAGTGCCTTGGTTTTAGTTAGAACAGTAACGTGAACTAAAGCTGTACTTCATGAAAATCGGGTACAGTTGGCAAAATCAAAAACCGAGTTGGAAAAATTGAATTAGCTGTTTGATTTTCTGTTGTCCTTTTTCTGTTAACCTATCGCCACTAAATTTGAATTTGTATTAATACAGAAACAATTACATTTTTCAAATGAAAATTGTTAAAATTTTAAACTTGTTAATTTCGAAGGCCCAAAATTTGACGATAAGAGTTCATAAGATCTCATATTAAAGAACAAAAGTGACCCAAAGGCCACGAAATGTGGGCAAAAATTACCCTACGGGACCGGTAATTATTTATCGCCGGGGAGGCCGGAGGACCTGCTCAAGGGGGAGGTCATAAATTTTTCAGGTCCCTTCAAAAGGGGGAAGTCAAAAACACACTGACCGACTGGAAAAAAGTCATTTTTGGACCACAAAAATGGCACTTTCACTAGTCAAAATTTCCCAAAACGGCTTAGCTTCTGGGGGCAAGCCCTCCACACCCCCATGCTGTTTACAAGGTTTTGAAACTAATAGTACTATTACTGGAAGTACAGTTTTTACAAAAAAAACTTTATAGAAAAGCCTTGGTACCTGGTTTCCTGGTTCTTCTGCATTTCAGGTGCTGACTATGTTAGGATGTGGTCATACAAGCAAGCAGTGTGTTCATCATACTTTTGTAGGAATCTCAACAAAAGATGGGTGTAAAATATTTTTTGGGGGGGTGGTAACATCATTTTTGGATCTTAGGGTTGGGGGAATCAAGGTTTTATTTCTGGTCTTGAAGGGGAGTCATAAAAAATTTAGTGGTCACATTTTCATTTCCCACCCCACCCCCACGGCCATAAATAATGACCGGTCCCCAAGATCCCCTGAATCAATGGGGGAAAAAATGAATTGGAGCATGTTGATTTCAAATGTGGAAGCTCTTCTCCAATAAAACCTCAGGTTGTTTTGGACAAAACTGAGGTAAAAAGTTTCGCCATTTCTTTCGTCTTTCGACGTTCCATTATTTAAAAACTGGAGTATGTTTTTGTTTTTAAAATGTGAAAGTTTTTTTTTTTACAGTGATACCTCTAGGCCTATAGTTGTTTGGGATACAACTGAGAAAAAGATTTCATTACTTTTCACCTTTCGATAGTACATTTAAAAAAAAAATCTGCCCCTGACCTGCTGCCTATGCTTGCACACAGGAGTCGTCGTCATTCATTATAGCCTAAAAGTCCAAAATGTGCAATTAAGTCAACCCTCAATCGTCAACGGCCAGCTGGCCTGTTTATGTAATTCTAAACTTAACTTGGTTTAATTTAATTTGGAAAAAAAATCTTAAAAAAACATGATTTAGTCACAATAAAATTTTTACGAAACCTACCATCCTAAAAAATGAATAAAAATAATCATCAAAATTTAGTTGACAATTTGTTGCTTCAGTGTTCACTGGAGGCTAGAAACAAGCACTAAAATAGCATAAAATGCTTCAGCTTCCAGGGCTCTGTCTCGGACCCCGCTGGGGTAGCTTACAGCGCTCCCCCAGACTGCCTAGCTGAGCTTAGTAGACCCCCTCAAAAGTACTTTACTGGCAGCACTACTGCCATTTTTTAAACCAGTTGGCAAAATCATAAGATGAGTTGGCAAAATAAGAGTCACTGCCCCCCCCCCCCAAACCAAGTACCCTTCGCTACGGCCCTGTAGAAACGTATCTTCAACTTCTCTAATGTTACATTTTTTAACGATGATTTTAATTACGCGAAGCTGGATTCGGCGAAACGGGATTCGGCAAAACGGGTTTACACCTTAATGGCCTAAGTCCTGAAAAGGTTAATCAGTTACAATCATGCGACGAACGGTAGCGAGTATAAAAGGTTCCTGGACTGCCGCTCCTACAACCAGAAAAAAATAAACAATTGTTTTAAAAGACAACTTTTTTTATGTGTTTGTTCATTTTTAATTTCACGTCAAAAGCATACAATGTACATCGTCCTTTGCTTTTTAATTTTATAAAACTAAATCTATGGTTCTAGTTCGTAAATATCAATAAAAATGTAGACCATGTTACATGTATAGTTTTTTAACTTCACTTGAAAACATTTTTTAAGCTTATAAGCACAACAAATTTACTACAAAAAATGTAAAATGTATTATTAAATTCATTAAAGGGGGAATACTGGTGCGCAAATTATCACTTGCACACCCCTTAATTAATTTCTTGGCCCGGCACTTATCGCGTCGTCGATATATGGTGAAAAGAAAAAAAAAATAGTTTCTGTACTGTACAGTAGAAGTGGCGCACTGATATTCAAATTGTTGGACGGAAAGAAAGGTCTGTGAAAAAATCTCTGGAGGAAAAAAAAAGGCCGCGTAAAGAAGGTCCACGGGAGAAAGGTCGTAGGAAAAAAGGTCAGGCACAAACTGCACAAACAAACAAAAAATTTCGTTTTTGTTATAAATTAGGTTAGATCAGTTGCTTTAGTCCCAGAAGTTTCACTGGAATACCTGTCCTATCTTTTTTATAGGATAAGTTAGGTCAGTTGCCTTGGCTCAAATTTCACCAGGCAGGCTAAGGAGTTCACCAAGAATCGTATTTTTTTCCTGCAGTTTTTTTTTTCTTGAGGCTTTTTTTCGACTTTTCTTCCACTTACCTTTTTCCTCCGGCGTTTTTTCCCGAATCTTTTTTCAAGTCGACAAGCGTCAAATGACGCCATGGTAGAAACTGAAATCTCGTTGGTAAAAGCGATGTTTTCTACTGTCGTTTGATCGCTGCTGGATTGTTCTTTGCGATCATAAGCAAATTTTGGAAATATCAAAAAATGATGATATGTAAAAGCACTATTTAGAATTATTGTTCTGCTTTGTTCTGTTTCCTTGTTTTTATTTATAATTTAGTTAATTTTGTTTACATACTGCCGCATTAAGAGATATTGACAACTCATTGTTTTCAAATAAAGATAGACGAGCCAATAGATTTTGGTGAGCGACTAGTTCATCGCATAAATGCTCCGTAACAATGACTATTAATTAGTAAGGCTGCACCGATACCAATACTGGATCGGATCGGAGCCCATTTTTGCGGTATCTGTTGGTAATGGCAACTTTCGCGGAAATATCGATAATTCTTGAACCTTTCGAGATTACGAGATGCGGATCGCGGCATTTTGCTCAGAAAATAACTGAGTATCTTCCTAGCTAGGTTTTAACTGTTGGTTACTACTTAAATTTTGTTTATTTTAATAATTACTGGACTTTTGCAGAAATCTACACTGGGGGTACAATTTTTGATATCGTTATTGGCAAAATTTTTAAAACCCGATCGGCATCGGTTCGGATCGGTAAAGTTGGTGCAGCCTTAAATACATAAAAAATATTTGAAGAATTTATGTCGGTTTTTTTTCTTGGAATAGCAACGGAGAATTACATTTTTCACGTAAATATTTTTATCTTAAGCAAAATTACACGTTACAAAAAGAAACCTCGGTCGAGTTCGTGCTTCGCTAGAAATGACATCATTTACGAACGACCACTTTCTACGCAACAGCAAATCGAAGAGAGGGAAGTAAAGAAGAAAATCTTCAGGTGACGTAGGCTCTTAAAGCGACAGAATAGTTGAGTGATTTGTACTTGTTTCTCTCCCGTGGTGGTCAAGCGTTGTCCTTCTAATCAAACCACCCTCCGATGGCGTCCAACCACTTGAGACCCGTTCAATCACTAGCATTAGTCCATCATTACCACCTTCCCCATCTGCACGACACACTTAATTTTTTCCTTATCTGATTTGAACAAACAGACAGTTGTTCGAGAAACAGACAAACATAGATAGTCGGCTAGTGAGTTGCAGTCAGCGGTGTCTTCCCCGACCTGCCGCAATTTACGCACAACGAAATTCGAAAGAAAAAAATACACTTAGAAAGAAAAAGACAGTGAGATACGACAGTCGCACAGCACGTCTAGCATTCCTGTCAGGCCACCTTGGCTGAATCTAGAATAGAATACCGTGGGTTCCCCCCCCCCCCCCCGAGAAAAAATACTTCTGGAATAAGACCTCTTGGAAAAAAATACTCCCAAAACAAAACAGAACAGTTTAATTTAGGTGACCTAGCCAAAACGGACACCCACAGACGCACAATAAAAGCACTTTATCTCCAAATTTCGATTATTCATTGCTAACATTCTCACAGGAAAAAAACATAAAATAAATTGCTGTAACAAAACAACAGAAACATTCTTTTTTTAGAGTAAACAAAAGCACTAAGTATTATTTAGTATTATCAAGACATATTATTATTACTTTGTACATTGAACGTAACAGCACTATAATTATGTATATTGCAAATAAAAACGTCAAGTGTGCCTTGAATAAATGGTTACATGATTCAACAATTCAAACTAGATTTTGAACGATACCAATTGTTGACTATATTTAGACTATATTAACTATATATTGGCCATATATTGTTTGTTTTTGCTTTACTCGTGTATTCTTTGCAATTGATTTATATATTTTACTCCACTCTGTATTCTGCTTTTATCTCCCTTTTCATAAATTTGTTGTGTGTATACATATATATTTATTTCGATGCACGTTTTTATTTTTTATTTCGATGTTGTTGTTCTTTTGGCGCCTAACCTTTGATTCTGTGTGCAAAAGTACTAGTTCAAATGTTTTTATTTGTCTGTTGCTCTCAAACCACACGCGAGCATTAGCTCTTGTGGAATGAGTGTTTGTTTTTTGTGCTTAATTTTGTAAGCTGTGTTGGATGAATAAACTTACTTACTAAAAAAAAAAAAAGTTTCATTTTACTTGTTAAAATGTATACGGATTAAAACTGATAATTTTTATTTGAAATAATCAAATGTACAATTGAGAAAATATAAATTAAAAATCATAAATTTTTATCCGTGAACAAGTAAAGTGAAACTTCAAATCATCGGATTTTTTTTTACGACACACTTGACATTTTTGTTTATAATCCGTGTACCGTTTTACGTTTCCTCAAACTGCGGGTGAATAATTGTTGGCTCACCAGCATATTTAGCATTTCTTTATTCTGCAGTCTATGCCTTGCGGCTGGCGTTTGCTGATTTGCATTGTTCCCTGATTACAATGTTTAAAACAATGTAAAACAATAAGATTGGTCGGTCAGGGTATCTCTCCCGTAATTCCGGAATGACTCGATCAATGGAAAAAGAGGTCTCTTTAAGGATGATGGAGAACGAAATTTCTGGCTTAGATCATGTATCAGATTTTAGCTAGGTGCAGTAGTTTTTTTGTGAAACGGTGACAGAGCAACACCAACAAGTGAACAGCAGTCGTCAAATTTACGTGTGACTCCCTGTTTTTACTCTTGCACAGAATTGCATAATTTTTGGTGTAAATATACCGAAATGAAATCCCACCAACTAAAGGAAATCCACCCAGAAATGGAAACCTGACTCACCAATCAGATTTTTTGCGCATGGACAACTAACGCAACCCTAGAAGTTTGCTAACCTGCCTACACCAAGCCAGTGCATGCCGGCAGTTACGTCATTAGTTTTACTATCTCCCCCTCCACACAAAAAAAAAAAAAAACCGGTCTGGATACCCATTAAAACAAATTATAATTATAATACCAATTTTCATTAATAGTAGCCTACAATCTTGTGCTACTTGAGTGATATTAGCATGCGGTCCTTAATCGGGGAACGTTTTGGATTAGCCTTACGGTTTCCACTCATGGTGGGATAGGCCGACATTTCGTCGAGTACTCGGATTGCGTACTTCGCCTGCTTTAAGTAACTCCGCAAGTACTACTTGCAATGTTTAAAAAGCCATATTGCAATCTAGTTCGACTAAGCAACTCTATGGCTTCGGAAGTCTGTTGTGTTAAATATTCTGAAAACAAACAAAACAGTATACCCAGATGGATGAACGCCACTCAGCATTTATTACAGTAATGAATGCATTACAATGTTCCAAAAAGATACATACAAAAAAAAAAGCCAGTTCGGCAATAAAACGTTTAACAATAGGGCTGCAGAATTTCGGCAGATTGGATGAAAATGTGTTTTTGTTTTGTTCTGTGTTTCTGAGAATTTTAGACTATTTCTCGCCTTGCAAATTGGAAATAAACCAAAAGCGAAAATCATACACTATAAAAACAAGGTAGTACAGTAAGCCACCTTTAAGCACGTACGATTCATTCGAATGACATTATTCTAATTCGAACTGGTGAACTACTCCATCAGCATATCACTGTTATATCGGTAAAGGCGTGTCTGTCCGAATCCGGGTCGCATCACTCGAAATGAACCGTAAGTGCGCAAAGGTGACTAACTGCTCTACGTTATTTCTGACGGTGTATGATTTCGCTGGATGGCTTATTTCCAGTTTCAAATCATAGCGTATAAAGAACAAACAATGCAATTTCCGTTGCTTAACGAGCTGCATTTGGTTTTCTTCCTAACCGATGACAAAAGTGCTAAAAAAATCTACAGCTAAATTTAATTTGCTGTAGAAGTTAAACCAACAAACACTCGTCATTTCCCTTCATTTGCTTGTTGGTGTTTTTGCTGGAAGTTTATTTTCAAAGTGTCAGTTCGAGTTTTATTCGTGAACATGAATAAGTTGATTCTGTTAATGAACTTCTTGTAATAGCAAATAATTACCAGTAAAATTCTTGTGAGTTGCAATTTTGTTTGGCTTGATTATGTAGGCTACATTGTTCGTCTCCTTTACCAAGTTTTGCCTAACAAGAGCAAGAGATCGTTAGGAAAGAAACTGAACGTTTTATTATAGCGCAAAATCTAACTGCTGTGTATACAGCCATAACGTAGGTTTGCTATCCGTCGGAGTAAAGTCTTATCGACCCGTTGAATAACACCTTCACTGCGAAGCCTAGCAACAAGTAGGCTAAAGCATAGTTCTTTTCACCCACTTATTTACCTTTGAACGCGATTTTCGTATTGTCTCCTTCCTCCTCCCCAAGCCACCTACCAACAAACGGAGGCATAGAAAATATGATTACTCTTTTATAAACAGTCGATAAATGGTGTAGCTTGTATACTCGTTACGTGTTTACATTCCTAAAAACGTACGTCTATACAGCTTTACTTACACTGCTGACCTTACAACAAAAAGTAAATAATAAACAATATTTTGTGTAAGTCCGTTTTCTTTGGCTGATATTTCAGAATCGTGTTTTAGAGACGGCGTGTGTGAAGGGCGGTTAACAAACATGAAAAGGAAAACGTAATACAAGTAGTGGATTGTACCTATTCATGTCATATTTTATTATATTTTTATTTTTAAAAAAAGGAGAGGAGGAAAGCGTGTTGTGACTCAATTTCAAAGGAGGAGAGGAAATTTAACAAGGATCTGTCCACATTATAAATTTGTACAACTTCGAAGCTTTGACTTCGGTTTCTTTCGTAACTTGTTTGCTCCCGTCACTCGATAAAAATTCTCGGTGTGTGGACCTACACTCGATATCAGCTTTAATTTGTTTGCTGCAGCATCTTGCAAATTAAAATGTTGACATGACGATGGCGTG
>JAHWFP010164661.1:32566-94717 GCA_023313725.1 Lithobius niger | reverse complement strand
AAACTATTTTTGTTGTCAGCATTTTATTTTTCGTTCTTGCGATCGTTTTTTCTTCCCCCCATCCGATTTCGTTGGTCTGATTTCGTTGTCTGTTTCGCTTGGCTGCTTTAATCGACGTTCCCCGCTTCCTTCTAAATTGTTTCCGAAACCTGCAATTGGATTCGATGGAAATAACGGAGGCAGGAAGACCAGACGAGCACGAGCGGCCAGAGTCGATGTAAATGGTGGGACAGCCAACCTTATAATCATGATGCAAGTATGCACATACACATCATGCCAACTCACAAACTGGAAGAAATGATCAGACAGAGAAATAAAGGAATAATTAAACGTCATAAATTATTCCATTCATTCTGAATACTGAGGCTACTGGCAGCGGGAAGGTGGGATTTCTTTTGTGCCTACAGAAATTCCCAAGAGAAGTGTTCAGCAAATAATTTCTGAACAACACTGCAAAAAAGACGCTATGATTCACACCATCTACTACAACGCCTATTTGCCTTCTTTTTTATACGTGTTGTAGTCATAAACGTTCTGGTTTACAACACCTGTAATAGACGTTGCGTTTTACAGCAGCAACAACACATACCAAATACTGTAGGTGATGTGATTTAAAACTTTACTTTGCAAACATACTAAGTCAGTGGGAGGTGTTATGGATCTGCTAAGGTCGTCCAACAAGCCTACAAGGTCATGACTCAAGAATATGACCACTGTTCAGCGAGCCGAAAAGAAAAGGGATTTCAAGACTTCGAAATTTTATGTTAATAGCACTTCTTTGAAATGCACGTATGTATCTGTTGTGGTATTCGGTCTGCTTGGGTGCTTTTATTAATTCCTCCCTGCTGTCAGAACAATTTTAAATGAATTAGGGGTCAGAGAAACATTTACTGTTATTGATGGTTTAACTATAAGTCAGCAACAACTTTGACAAAGAGTTAATGAGCCTTAATGTAATAGCCACTAGAGATTTCTGAAGCGGTTCAGCACACCAACATTGCTGCCATATTGAATACCGTTCTTCACACAGACTACACACAACAGTTCTCAGAGAAATATAAAATAAAAAACACTTTTTGCAAAATCCAGTCATGACCTATAGTATGAAAGATGGAAGGTTGCTACAAAGTTTTGTATTTTGCATTTAAAATTGCTGGATTTATACGAATCCAAAAACAAACAAAAATTAATTAAACGCAAATTTGTACGAAGTTACCATTAAGTTTAAATTAAACGCTGCAGTTTGGCTGCAATTTTGGCTGTAAAACTAATTAACTGGCTGAAATTTTTATTTGGTGTAGGTAGGAATTCGTAACAAAAATCGATTGAATAATAAAATCGAGGCAGAAAATGTAGTTTCCCAAATTGACGATATGACCATAATTTCGTCGACAGCATTTTCATCCAAACATTAGAAAACCTTTCAAAGATGGATTAAAACAGAAATATAATAACCTTAAAGAGATTCTCTTTTTCACGTTAAAAGTGAACAAAACGTTTACTCTTACTATTTTTGATGTCATTTGGCACCTTGCTAGGTCTTTTAGGCACGTTGTAGTTTACAACACTGTAGACATTTTGGGTTACAACACCTACAGACCTTTTGGTTTACAGCATCTGTTTTCCATTTATTCTTTGCGACGAATTATTTATTTGTTATGTCTAATTCATGTGCATTCTTTAATGCTTGTTTAACAAAATATAACGTAATGAAAGAGGTCAAACATAAATCTTGACTCCGGGGGCATTGATTGAAGGGCACTGACCAGCCCCTGAGTCCCACGCAGTGGGAAGAATCAGCACTAAAAAAATCTGGGGGTGAAATACTGGTCTAGGGTGTCACTTGAATTGTGCTGAGACGATGGGGATGAAACTTTGAGGTCCCAAGACCAAGAAACCAAGGCCCACTTTGCACCAGTACCAGCTCCGAAGGTGAATAATATCTCACCCGACATCATCTTGGTATAAGGTCATTTGTGGACTTCGTTTGTTGACCAATAATTGTTGACCAATAATTTTTGGCATTTGTCACTAATTAGTTATTGAAGAGGTAAATGTCCCAGAAATAAATTTCTCTTATTTATCCTAGGCTAAATTTGATTGCTAATATCGACTAAAGCAAGATGGTAGGAGTGGCCACTCAAGAAATGATTTTTAACCGACACATACAGGAATGATGCTTTCTATTTGTGTACAGATTCATACTTGCCGTACAGTTTCCATTGGTTAAATTATGATTGTTAACTTAAAACGTGCCAAGCGTTTGTTTAATTAAACAATAATATTTTAAATTTGGTTTTTAGCATTCAACCAGTGATCTAGTCTTATTACATACATGTTTTTTTAATATTCATTTTTTCATTCAGTTTACGCATACGGCAGGTAATAAGCCAATAATGAGGATACAGCTCCAATTCTGCATATTGTCCGTTTTAGTTATAGTTGTTTTATTATTTTTTTTTATTAAAGAAGACCTACCTCTAAACACAAGTTCAAAATTGTGTTTATTTTTCCACTTTAACTTGTCATTCTCGCTGTTAGTCCCAGACAAGTGACAATCTTGGTTAATCTTTCGATAAAATGTTGAGGCTCCATTTAATAATGTCTACCATAACACGTTCAGCTTACGCTGGTATTTTTGTCAAATATCACGCACATCAGTTTCTGTTTTGCAGGTCTGGTTTGTTTTCTAGGTTGGTCATACTCGAAAGATGTCTTCCAAATTGTCTGTCTGCTTTTCCCGCTTGGCTATTCGTGAGCACGAGGCAATCAGCTGACCCGAGCAACCGGAGGACGAGACTTGATCAATGAGCAATCGTCTTTTGGCCACCATAACACCAACAATGAAACGAGAGGCCAACAAACTATAAAAATGCTAGTGCTCGCCATAATCCGATAGGAGAGAATAAACGCGCACCAGCGACGATTGGAATTAGGTGCGCTTCAGCAAACTTGCTCCACGCTTGTTGTTTACACTGACAGAATTATAGGCACAACTGCTGGGATTTGGCAAACCTTCTAGCCCATTCTGGTAACAAGTGGATTCCGTGAAACTGCAGATGTCGTTGCACCTGGCAGCACAAAAAGAAGGGAATGCCTACTTGGGGAATCCTGTAGGTCGTGGCTACATCTCTGCGGTTCACAAATAATGTGTTTACAATACTTCTTTAAAACATCTTTGTAGTGTTTTGGTTGTAATATAAAGTAATAATAATGTGTTTCTGCTCAGTAAAAAGAGCAAAGCGCTAAGAAAGCTGGGTCTAAGCTTACCATAAATTACCTTTAGAGAGGTCACACTATTCACTTTACATGTTATAAAGTTCAGTATCAAAAGGTACATCGTCAACTGAAAAAAAAAACAACATTCGCCAATGCAAGGAACCATTAAACATAACACCAATAACTGCCTGGTTGTAAGAGATTTGAATTAGTGAAGGTAGGAAAGGAAGAGGACAAGAATCTTACAAGGCAGTTATCAGGGCAGAGAAGGTGTACCTTTAAGCAACATGCGTACAACAATCTCTTAAAGATTTTCAATGACGATGCTGAGACAATGCTATGACTCAGCGAATTCCACCCTAAGGCAACTCTCGTGGTGAAAAAAATTTCCTGCATTTAAGATTAAATTTGGGAATCACAAGCTTAAACCGGTGGCCCCTAGTTCTTGCTCAGTGCTAATCTTGATGTAGGATAACTTGCAATGTAAAATGATTACTTAGTTATACGTTACATAGTTTAGGTGTGGAAGATAATGACAATATGTATTTAGGGACAGGATGGCCGACTGTGCTAGAAGTTTCCGTGTGTACATTTGATAAGGACCCCAAATACGCGCTCGTGTCGATGTTGATTCTGGCATGTGAAAGGTCCTCAGAATTTCTAGCAAAATTGACCCCCTCCATCCCCAGATAAACAATGCAGTTCCAAATAATATAACGCAACAAACAATGAATTATAAACACTAGATATTCGGCATTACAAATTTGCTAAGGAAATTAAAAACAAAATTAACTCAAGAAAGAAAGTAAGATATATTCCTCGACCTTGGACAAACGAAACGGTAATAAGTTGCGATCTATTAAGGGCACTGTCAAGGAATGGCATTTTGCTTGTCGTCGCAGTCGCTGAAAATAGGTGGTATTGGCATATTTAGATATTTGTGACGCCAACCTCATTCATTGCTTCATTTTGAGGGTGGGTCATCCCTCCTGAATGTCATTGGTGTCGCCGGCCACTTACGGTCATCACGTGACCGTAAGTCACTATCTTGATAGTGTTCATCGCCATTTTTATCTTCCGGGAGAACACTGTGCACCAATTGGGCGATGAGTCTGTCCTTATGTCCGGAGTCTTTTAATTCTTAAAGGAGGTACATGTAAATGATAAGATCTAGTTTTGGGGTTCGTTTAACATCCCTGTTATGTGTGGTACAGTGGCAACCTGGACCACTGCACTGTAACTGAGATGGGTGCTAATAACCTTTCTGTCGACGTGCCAGAAAGCCTCAATCACCCCGGACTAGGATGCTAACGCTGGCCTTCCACTTAGCCAAGTAATTTCACCCAGGTAATGCAGTTAACTGCACCAACAGAAATTTGACCTGACTGCGGGCTCAATTTTCTTTCAGGTTTCTTTTTCTCTTTTCTTCAGGAATTTATTGCACTTTATATATTCGCAAGTTCTGTACTTAATACAGCCTGTTTACTACATGAGTACTAAATACAAAATGTTAACCCACCACTTATAAAAGATACGGCATGATAAGTGGTCCGATTATCCTACTTGAAATTTCACTTTAAATTGCCTACTACCCACTTTCCAAATTGAGAATCCATGATATCACTAACTGTTGATATAAGGTTCGACAAGGTACTTGAAAGTGCTTCAATTTGTTAAAAACTTCAAGGCCTTGTATCCCTTGAAGTTGTTAGCTACATCCTTGAAAGTAATTTAATCTATATACCTATACCACGCGCCATGGCTGTTTGCTGTGACGTGCATATCACGTGACTGGGATAGTGCAATCAGACAGCCAAACAACCGTTGTTCTCGTTCGTCATTGGCTAACTCATGGTGACGTCACAGCAAACAGCCATTGCGCATGGTTTAAGATCGTAATATTTGTTTGTTTGTGTGTCGCCAGATCATCGAGATTCCCACTACTAATTCATATTTCTTTTGTTTGTGCGTCCAGACGGAATGTCTGCCAAACAGAATTGTCTGTTCTGTATAAGTAATGATTAAAACTGTGTTTTCAACAAAGATGCACAGTACGGGTGACGTCATATGTTTTTCCAGTCACAATATTATCATGGAAACGGGATTTAGGCCGATATGTCTCTTAACCCTGAATCTAAATCCAATGAAAGTTTGGCCTACTGCTAATGGGAAATCACAGTATTTTCATGTAAACGGGAAATCACTAGAATGCTCTATAAAACCTACCATATACGGGGGGCTGCCCTAGTTTAATTTAAGACAAAATTAAATTAAACTAGGGCAGCCCCACGTATAAAGCATTACAGAATGCATTACAGAGCATTCTAGTGATTTCCCGTTTACATGAAAATACTGTGATTTCCCATTAGCAGTACGCCAAACTTTCATTGGATTTAGTTTAAAATAAAATAAAATATTTTCATGCAAACGGGATCTAGGCCTCTACGTCTCTTAACCCTGGAACCAACTAAATCTAATAAAAGCGTACGCACTGTTAACGGGAAATTTCAGCATTTTCTTGCAAATAGGGAATCACAACAATGCTATAAAAAAAACAGCCATATAAGGGGGGGGGGCTGCCCTAGTCTATAAAAACAGCAACAACTTAGAAATTTATTTTTTTGGTCGGGCTAATTTTACAGCTGCTTTTTTCCCGCAACTTTTTTACCCTGCACTTTCCCATCATGTACATGAATAAAACTTGAACGTTTCAGTGTTGAGTGAGAAGATGTTGGCAACTTTGTTGACTAATACCGGTTTTTGAAAATATGTTATTTGTCTTGAAAATGTACTTGAAAGTGCCTGAATTTTTGGTATGTAATCTTGTGAACCCCGTTAATAGTAAGTGTTCGGATTAAAAAAGATTTCAACATCGCTGTTTACTCATACATGTATTGGGAGTATTAAAATATATATATATATGAATTACCTCTTCACGAAGAGAAGTCGAGGCTTACTTACGGTTTACAAGAAATATCTTTACATTTACGTAACAAACAATAACTATTTGTGACATGTCGGCAGTTATACGGAACTCCACAACTATAATAGTTTTCCTCGTAGCACACAGGCAATTTTCATAAAGTTTGTCATCTTAAGCAAAATATGCTTATAGATAAGGTTTCTTGAATAAAGAGCTGATTCTCTAGTTTAAAAGCTGCTGTTCTAGATTGAAGAGCTGATGATCTAGCTTGCAGAGTTGATAATCTAGCTTGAAGAGCTTGTGGCCTACAGCTTAAGTAACTGAAAGTCTAGCTTGAAAAATTGGGGTCCTAGCATGGGATCTGAAACTTTAGCTAAAGAACTAGTGGTCTAGCTTGACAAACCGGTGATCAAGCTTAAAGAGATGAAACTCTAGCTGAATATCTGGTGGTTAGCTTGAAGAACTGGCCGTCTAGCATAACTGTTGGTCTAACTTACAAGAGCTAGTAGTCAGGCTTAAAAGAGCTGGTGATCAAGTTTAAAAGTCCTGTAGATCTAATTTAAAAGGGCTGGGTGCTCTAGAGCCAGGAAGATATGCTGAAATTTAAAGTGCTTATGCTCAAGCTTAAATATGTGACAGTGTAGTATGAAGAGATGGTTTAGGTTGAAGAGTAGATGCTTTAGATACTAGAGCTAGTTGTCTAGCTTAAACAGATACGCACTATCTTGGTTGGTGTATATAAAAGAGGTAATGCTGTAGATGAACAGCCGGTTGTCTGCCTTAAAAGCGCTTGGTATTTAAGCATAAAGAGGAGGTGGCTTAACTTCTTGCTGTCTTTTCTTAATTTCCTTTACTGTTAATCTTAATGGACCAATATTCCTAGACAGATCATCACATAGCTTATAAACACTTAATGAAAAGTTTCTCTGTCACTTTTTTACACGTTTTTCAGAAAAATTTGCACGTTGTTTACTTTAAAAGTCAATTTTCATTGATAATCCAAGATTTTATTAAAAAATCAAAATCATCTTCACCCATTTAATATCGTCCTAAGTGTAAGTGACGTTCTACTTGAATAGTTAATAACTGAAGAATAAAGAGGGATAACACAAGTAAAAAAAAAAAGATTTCTACACACGCATGTGACAAGAAAATAAATGGACCACATCTCAGCTGTTCTGATTTCTTGGGTCTCGAACTTGTCCACTTGTTTTAAAACTCTAAATCCAGCCGCGAGGAAATGGGTTTGTTTGGTGAATGGGGCGTGTTGGGGGAGACGCCACAAAAGAGGGCCAATTAAGGCGCGCGTGTTGGACAAGAGAGGCGCGTGTCCCTGCAGCCCACAATCGATGCGAAAAAAGAAAAAGAAAATGCTTCACCCCCTCGAGGCGGATGGACAGATCGATGCTAAACAGCAGAACTAAATCAAAGAAAGACTTCCTTGCACGCCTCAAGACAGAACATAAACCAGAGAGAGGCTAACGCTTGACATTGACAGCTTCGTACCGCAAACACAGCTTGTTCCTTATTAAATCGGCACCCTAACATATTTCGCCTTACTGTTTTAACATGCTGCCAAAATATAACTTCTCGACGCTTTTGGATTTCCATTAAGAAGAAAAGAAATGACTAAAGACGAACCAGATGAAGAAGTAAAACCAAACTCAGCCAGGGCTGTCAGCATCATTGACAACAGCTCACAAGTAGCTCGTCTTCAATCCAGTCATGGAAGCTGGGCATGCAACTTTGCAGCTCATGCGTAGCTCCTCTGCAATCTGATAATGGAAGCTACCCATGGGCGCAACGGTTCAGCTCGTCAGTACCTCTTCTGCAATCCAATAATGGAAGCTACCCATGGGCATGCAACGTTGCAGCTCGCGGGGAGTGCTTCTGCAATCTGATAATGGAAGCCAGCCATGGGCGTGCAACGTTGCAGCTCGCGAGAAGTGCTTCTGCAATCCGATAATGGAAGCTACCCATGTCCACACAAATGGACCGTACAGCTCGCGGGTAGATCTGCTGCAATCTGTAGTGTAGTTCGCGAGTAGATCTTCTGCAATCCGATAATGGAAGCTACCCATGTGCACATAAATGGACCGTACAGCTCGCGGGTAGATCTGCTGCAATCTGTAGTGTAGTTCGCGAGTAGATCTTCTGCAATCCGAGAATGGAAGCTACCCATGGGTTTGCAACGAAGCAGCTCACGAGTAGTGCTTCTGCAATACAAAAATGGAAGCTACCGACGAGTGCACGATGGGTACACGCCATCCTTAGACAAGTTACCTTGACGGGATACGATGCATTGCCGTCCTTAGATGGGTTACGAGCTATTATTATCAAAGAAGGCTGCTTGGAACATTCTTATTGCTGTAACAAATATACTCAGAAATTCCGAGGAAAGACAAAAATATATTTAATCGTTAAAGTTCACTAATGTTAACCATGATATGGACAGCAATAATTTTCAACTTACAGCCCATCAACTAGATAAACTAACTGTAGCTTAATTTCACTTCATCAACTTAAATTTCTATCCAGACCCACGATGCCGTGTCAATACTAAAGTTAAATGACACCATCACCGTCTGACCAATTCAGAAATTATGTGTGCTGCTATGGTCGACCATTAAACACTGTGTTTGGGGGATTTGCATAACCAAAGATAATTCCTGCTTGAATGCTCGTCTCCAGCAGGACGAAATAAGTGATGGTCAGCTACACATCATACAGTCTCTAGTGCTGAAATAATTGAATCTGTATTGAAAAAAATGACTGAAGAGTGTTGATATTTCTGCTAGGAATTTACTGGGAAACTTGTAAGGAAGTTTACTTTTCTACTACGTGATGAAGGATACAACTTGAAAGATCCCTTCAAAAAATCCTGAGTATGTGCTTTTTTTGTGTGTTTTGGATGTCAAGGTTCGGACATATAACGATAAAGGCCGTAAAGTTAAAGTTAAAGTGAGTTGTCAAGGATAGAGATGAAACAGCAAAGCTAAAGAAGATTTCTGTAGGTTGTCAAGGTTCGGACCTAACGATGATGGTCGCAAACGTAAAGAATATTTCTATAGATTATCAATGTTTGGATTTATAATGGTGAAGTCGCAAAGTTACCGACGATTTTGTAGCGCCATCTCTGATACGGTGTAGAATAAAGAAAAAGGAAGCGATGACCAAAGAGAATTAGCAAGCAGATCTAGCTGACCAGAAGCCAACATATGAAAACTTGTAATAGCTGCCCAAAACAAAGATTGCAGATTGTTTAAGATTCTCGATAAACTTTTGCCATCTTAATTCGTGATTTCATGTCAAGTCTAAAATACGAAACCAACCGATTAATAATAATTCAAACATTAACCAAAAAGGCAGACAAATTAGGCGTGTGTTGTTAGTTCCTGAAATCTGAGCTAGTTGAGTATCAGGGAAATTCGTTGTCCTTCACAGCCCTGCAATCAGCCATTATTGTTGGAAGTCCTGTGCAACCCTATTCCCTCCTTTATTTTGTTACATTGTTATTTTTTTGGCCATTGCCAACTTCTATTAACACTGGCAGCTGGCTGTAATTATTAAATAAATATAAAATGAAATTTAGTATTATTATAAATAGGCATGTAAGCTTAGACCAATATAAGTAGTTCATTTTAACCAGTTGCACCAAATTTATGAGTCTCAGAATTGCTGTTATCGACATATTCTCAGATGCCATTATTGAATTTGAATTTCAGTTCACCATACACTAGCTAGATCTTTTCACTTCCTTCATTTTCCTATAAACTAGGAATAAATTAGCTTCCTTTGCATACTGGCCATACCTCTGACGCAATTTAACCATTTTTTAAGCATTAAATTTCTGTGGGAATGGTCGTGCTTATGATTTTCTTTGATAGTGGTCTTCGCGGGTATTAAATTAGCTTGTCTGTTACCCTTCAATTGGCGCTAATGACCTACTATCGACACGCCATAAAGCCTCAATCCCCCGACCCCAAACACTTCAATTGGCTTGAATGAAAGCAGAGAAACATGCCACCGTTTGCGTACGAGAGTATGTAAAACTGTATTGGCACCTGTCTCAGGAAGAATTGACGTCATCTTATTGTAAGCGAATCGTACAAGTAAAGTAGCAAGATGACGACCGTTGCATACAACACTGGTTCAGATGTACGGTGAGCAATGCAAAACTGAATTTACTTGTTAGCATTCTCAAAACGGTTTTAAAATCATACGTAATCTTACGAACGCTCCACAGTCGAAACTCATCTCCAACTGAGTAGTCGTCCGTAGCTTTAGCATGGTCAGATATTAACACAGCCATGTGTTACGAATCCTGTGTATTACGAATGCCACGTTACCGTTATTTGAAATTTGAAAATTACAGCAGCACCTACACCCACCAAGGTATAAATGGGTAACAAGTTCGATCCCGATCTAATGTGTGCCTAGTAAGTTATCGCTCTGACAGACAGATGGACATTTAGACAGACAGAGCATGTGAAAGTAGAGCAATAGACTGCAGCTGTAATGAGGACATTCTTAATAGGAATGGTATCAAGTAAACTCATTGTAAACAACTTCATTCGATGCTTAAACTTGTTTTCCTTAGATACTCTAACAATCTACATTTGTGCAAGATATTATTACCACGTGGGATATGTGCAATGGGAATATATTATGCGTGAAGGTGTTTAATTTTTGGCATACTCCTCTTCAAACAGTACATAAAAACTTGCAGAAAGGTTACAGTAAAGATTTTTTTTTTTTTTACTTTGAATGCTTATTTCAAATTTTACTTGTTTTACATTTTTTTCGTGTTGTCACAACAACGCATTCGTGCAGTTCATGCGGAATATTTGCTTCCTAATGATCTCAAAGACTCAGCACTCGTTTTATAATGAAAGGACGGAGTCTTGATGCATGGAACACGAGTGGTTAGATCACTAGATTGAAGGATAAGCTCAGCGAAAGAAGTCATGCGCTCTCATCAACAAACCACATTAGAAGTCGAAAATCACTGAAATTTCTTTAAACTAGGCATATAATTGAGTTCTGAAGTTGAAGTACTGTACACGACAGAGTGAGGGATGATCGAGGGATATATTACTTTTTTCTCTATTCAAGAGGCAGAAACCTATATGATTTTTGCCCAGCGCTCTGATGCTCCATTGTATGATATTTACATAGATATTTCTGCCCAGTGTTCCACGTAAAAGTGATTTGCTGCTCTCCTGTCTCCTATATTTGCCAGTACTTTACCTCGAATTTCAACTCTCACGAATTTCATCGAATCCATTCTTTTCTGCACCACTTCTCCTTTGTTATGAAATTCCAACCAAATCAGAATAAAATTGCGGACGTTATCGTGTCCTAACCAGAAAAACACACACGCACACAAACAGCCACACAAAATTCAAACTGAGTCGAGTATTAAGGTCTGGTTTCTCTCGGCCACTTTGTCCCATGGCTTCTGGCTTGCCTCCTACAGCATGTGTATTTAAAATTTTAACATTTGTTATTTTGCTTTTATAGGCACATTAAAGTAAAATGCTATATTGTTTCCTATAAATGGTTGTAGAATTCGCAGGGTTAATTTAACAAATTATAAAAAGAGGGGAGAATAAGGCTTTATGGCGCATCAACAGCTTGGTTATTAGCGCCAACCTCAGTCATAGTGCAGTTGTCCGGGTTGCCAATGCGCCACGCGTTACAGAGATATTAAAAAAAAATCTAGAACGTACATATTTGTACTTTATGCAAAATTAAGAAAACAAACCCGGACAGGAGGACAGACTCATCGCCCAACTGGCGCGTAAAGTTCCACATAGGGAAACCCACTCCTTTCTCATCATATACCCTTGGTGGCTCGGCATTGCAAGCTGTCACCACTGTCAAGGATCTCGGGGTGTGTTTTACCTCTGATCTTATATCCGCGACCCATTGTAAATGTATTGCTGCATAGGCCTTCCGGCGCCTTTTTATTGTGAACCGCTGTTTTGCTAAATCAAGCACTTCCACACGCGCTGGGCTTTCAAGATCTATGTTTGACCACTTCTTGAGTACGCAAATCCGGTGTGGTCCCCTTATCTTCTTCACGACATTGACCAGATTGAGTCTCACACTATACCGGAGCTACGTGGGCTACCTTTCGGCGAAAGGTTACGACTTTCCAGCTTGGAACCTCTGAAACTGCGTCGTCTATGTGCCGACCTCTTGCTTACTTACAAGATACTCCACCACCTCCTTCCTTTGGACTTATCCTTTTTTGATCTGGTTCGACGCGCATGTACTTGGCTACATGCTTGAGTGTCGGAAACACTTCTTCGCCCTGCGTGTGGTCAAGAGTTGGAATTCACTGCCGGAGGGGGTGGTCACCGCTCCTTCACTTGCGGCAATCCGTAGGGCGTTACTGAAATGTGATCTCACCTGTTACCTCTGACTTGCGTATTAACTTCCTTTTGTTTTCACCATTTTTAGTGGTTTCGGTGTTCGGTTTAAATTCTTCATGGGCGGTGTTAGCGGTCTCCCTTTCGTCTCCGTGTTGACCTTTTTCCTGGGCCAACAAAATTTGCTTATTATTATTATTATTATTAAAGTCTCGCAGAACTTGGAAAAGGTGACGAATACCGTCGAAGTGGTAACAATTTACGAGCACGTAAGGACCGTAAGTGCCCGGTGACACCAGTGATATTCAGTAGGAATATCCCACCTTCAAAAGGAAACAATGAAAAGAAGATTTAGAGAATTAAATCTTAATAAACAAATCACGTTCGGTACATACTAATCCCTATTCCCTACTTCTCTACAAAATGATTAAAACATACCGCTGGTTTTTTTCCAGTCTATGTTGTTACAGACAATGCTTTGCTTAATTTGAATAAGTTGACTCAATGCAGACCCGAAAAGTGTTTTCGTTTTGCTTTTTCTACACTCTACTCGTGAAATATTCAATTGTTTTCGGCCCGTTTCTTCGAAACAGCCCAGAATTCATTTGCGACCGGAAAGGCAACTTCAAAGTGTGCCAAGTGCCAAACATTGTTTGCGTTTTCCACACTCTATTGCTTGAAATTCCATAAGCGGAAAAAAGTAAAATAAAAGAAACGCTTTGAATTTTTCCAGCGTTGGGCGAATAGGCTTTGATCGAGTCTGCTTGATATTCGATTGGATTCGCCTCAGTCGTATACACAATGTCTTCATTAACATACGAGCGAATTATCCCGACTTAATCTGCTTGCCATTCACGGCACGCCACTTGGCACCGCCCGGCACCCACCAAAATCTTGCTGTCCAAGCACGAAGCAAACACGCCCAAATTATAGTCGGGACGGGCGGGCGGGCGGCAGGAGAACGGGTGTGCGCTTCCTTAGCTGCTTGTGCGTACGCAGCACTACAGGCAAGAAAGACAGCGACCCACCCGGGTGCTACGTTAGCTGAAACGCAAATGCGACACGAAAGATAAAATGATGTGGTAAAGAGAATGATATTTAAAGCGTCGATGCTGCAGCTGACAATGCACAATGACAAACGAGGGTCAGGCCAACATTTTCACCTCCATACATATATTTTTGAAAGGTATTCATAAACTTTATTATTGCTGAATTTGATTCCTAGAAAAGGAATTCACTAAGTATGAAGTTTAGTGTCGACTTAAGTATTCTGCCAACTCGCCATCCGTACGTTTGGAGAATCTTTATTAATTTTCGTAAATTTGGTGCTCGTTTTTCTACACGTCTTGTGACAGATTACCACATACGAATGAATCGTGTTTTTATATCGTGCAACCAAATGTTGGTAAGGAAAGACACCATAAATGCTGTTACTGTTTTTAATTCCTTACCTATTGAAATTAAATTTATTGCTGAGCTGAAATCGTTTAAGAAACAGCTGTTTGAGTGGTTATTACATCAAAACCCCATCAGGCTAGCAAGATTGTTCAGCGTTTATTTATAACAACTTTTTTTTTTTGTTGCGTGAGTTATCTTTTTTTCCTCTTACTGGTACAATTTATTTTCACCTTTTTCTTTCAAATTATTCTTAATTGTGCAAGGTTGCATTTTGGAAAGCTTGTTTTCCACTTTTATTACTGGGATAATTGTTATTAATTTTTTTAACTCAAGTTTGTATTAGCAATTATAATTAAATACCAATTTAAAAACAAATAAACATTCCTTGTTAACAAACTTTTACAATCAGCTCATGTATGATATGCAATAGACATAGGACATTTTTCCGAACATTAGCATACAGTACCAAAATTAGCAATTGTTTCGGAAAAAAATGAACGTACAATTATAGTTGCAGACAGAGTCTGAGTTTGTTTTTCTTTTAACCTTTTTTTGAGTCTGTGATACTGAAAGGACTGGTAATATAATTACTCGTAGAAATGGTGCATTCATTGTTAAATCTATCCGATACTGAATATATACATCGAAAGTAATTCAAACTTTGTTCGTTCGTTAGTGAGATTTTCCAATTCCAAGGCTGAAACGTCTAGTACTTCTGACGTCCCTTCGAAATTCACCTAAACGGTCCAACGACTCTGAAATCAACACCAAATAAGACAAAAAAAAAACACACTATCGTTGTTTTTTTATTGTTTCACTGCTCCTACCTCCATCTATCTCCCCCACCTCCCTCCCTACACACGGTCAGTTTCGAAATTTGTCAAATTTGTTGCATTAGATTTTCAGGAGCTTTGACAAAGTAATTATCTGAATATTATTATCAAACAATTACATTCTATCAAGTTCCACATTGGTGGGTTGCGGTGTGCGATCTGGCGTTTACTATTATTAATTTTTATTATTATTATTATTATTATTGCATTGGTATTTCGTGCAGAGTGTAACAATAAAGTAATTATAATTATTATTATTAAAAAAATAATAACATGTTAATTGCTTGCACACACAAGTCTGTTATAGACTTCGTGCCAGTACCTGTGCCGTACATGTACCCGTACTTAAATAAAGCAGCATATTATTATTATTATTACGAGTCCCAGTGTTCCACCCTTTTTTGGGAAATGAACATTTTCGACGTCAATAATTATTGAAAAATCTACAGCTATGACGCCACTATCGTTCTTCTGCTTATTCACCCATTAGCATCGACCACTGACGGACTAACAATGTCAACAACTCAGCAAGGCTTAATGGCGCCTGTTCTCCATTTCGATTATGTTGCCCGTATTCTAAATACAGCATCCACGTTCCAGATTCTTCGCCATCCAATGGGGGGGGGGGGATGAGGCTTAATGGCGCGTCGACAGCTTGGTCATTAGCGCCAACCTCAGTCACAGTGCAGTGGTCCGGGTTGCCACTGCACCACACATTACAGAGATATTATTCAAACCCCTAATCTAAACCCCTAATCCAATAGGCTAATGTGGGTCACGTGATCTCGTTTTAGTTATCAAAATCGCGGCGCTGCAGCAAATAGTGTTGTTCCATTTTTTATTTACTGCTATTTTGTTTATATTGCTCGAAGATTGTACGGTGCTGCATCTAGGAGCTGGAAAAGTAAAAAGGCGCCTTTAATCTTAAATAGCCGTTAAACAACATAAATGTCACGTGGTAAAATTTCACTTCGTGCTGAAATTATGTAACGAGCCACACAGTTGCTCATTCTGGGGATGGTCCCTTATTTGGATGCCTATCCATTTCCCCGACCCAATCAAGCCAACAAGAGATCCGGATTTAAGGATTCTTTTTCTGCCGTCAAATGTGAAATTCCAATGCTCTAATGACTTTATTTCTCCACAACCAACTTATAATCAGAATCGTCAGCCCGCAGATGAAAGTCAGGCGTGAGCACGTAAAGATCCAGAAACTGAACCGCTTTGAGACTGTCACTTCACCAGGTTTAAACTTCAAGAGGGGATGCAGAGTTAGGACTGTTCCTTCATGCTGTTGCATGCTGTATGGAGAACGGTTCCTCCATGCTACTGAGTTTGGAAATACCGCAGCACGGGGACCCCTCCTGGTACGGTTAGAACTTAGTTTTTCGTTTTTGCTAGGTGGAGTTTTGTCATTTGGCGCAATGATTCGAAAAATGTACTTTAAGTTATGTTAACATTACTTTCTGAAAATGCCATCGTTATACGACAATCGCCGAGAGAACATTCATTAGCAACTGGGACTTTTCTGAACTTTATTAACTTTTTTAATGGCTGGCTTTTAATCAAATAATCATCTTCAGTCCGTCGGTAATGAGACACATTTACCGCAAGAACATTGTGCGAATCAGATTCTATTCGGTTTAAATCTCGTAGAGAAAAAGAATTTTCTCGTCTAGCGCCTACCGTTAACTGACATGCTTTAACTCATGAGCCAAACAGTATAGAATTAAGTGAAAACGTAACCATACAAAGAAAATAAACTGTGTTCATCTTAACTTAGCAACGAATGTTAATATTGATCGAATGTTAGTATCGATAATTGTTCTCAACCCCTCGTTACTCGCGCAAGCACGTAGTATTTTTAAAGCTACGAAATGCAACTCGGGGATGAGAATATTATCGATCGCTTTTATGACATTACTATTGGTTAAAATGCAATAAATGGAGCACCCATTTGCAACATTTGTCCATGTGCGTGTGATACGTCTTCCGGTCGTAGACTCCGATAGACAAATACTTCAAACTCAGGAGTCTTCGGGTTTTTTTTTATTATTATTTTATTTTTCTAAAGTTTTCGGCCTGACGTTTTTGACTAAGTTAGTCAGATCGAACCTTTCATTTCTTGACAAATACATGTTTGACAGTTGTACGTTTATGTTTGCAAAGACTGGGATTTGTTTAGTCAGAACACTGAAACGAAACCCTTTCTCTCTAACTGTTTGACAGTTGAAATCCTATCTTGAAAAGGCAAACAAGACCCTACACAAATACATTTTTTTTCTCTTACATTAAACATTTTGAGTTAGAGGCACTGTTGCACTATTCATACGGGATTGTGGATGTGTGGGAGGGGGGAGGCTGTTACTGGTAGCCCCTGCAGCAATCTGTGGTGGATTTTCATTTCTAAGTGCCATTAGCCAACTTTTTGTGAGTTGAGAGTACTCGTACACATGCACTAATAACAATAGATGTAGGCTCAGCTCAGCAAGTGGGTCCTCGTCTCTGACGTCACAGCTCCTGTCACAACCACAGCCAAGTGAAACGTCTTCTCTAAGCTTGTTCGCTGGCGCGAGCGCACATCGTTTTAAAATTCCGATCTCTCATTCTTTTTTCCGTTTTTCATTCGTACCTCTCTTTCTTGCAACCCTCCTCATTTTTTATTGTATCGATCCGTGTTCGAAAAGAGAAATCTAGCGTTTACCCATTCTCCTCCCTCTCCGCCCAGAGAAACTCCCCAACGCTCCGCTGCCTCCCTTCTTTAATTCCGTGAAATGATATCGAAGCAGATAAAAAAAATACGAAGAAAGCGGAAAAACGGTAGATCGAGGAGTTGGTGGAGGGGGGGAAGGGGTGAGAAAGGTGGCAGGGGGGTGGTGGTGATCATGCTTTTTGGAAGGGGGACGTGGCAGAGATACAGGAAGAGAAAGCCCAGCTAGCTAGGGAGAGCGAAACTCTTGTGCGCTCCCGAGTTATTGCTTCGTGTTGCGGAAACAAACAAGAGCCGCCCAACAGCCAATCACATTGATGCCTTGTTGTTGACATAAGAAGAAAACAGCAGCCATCACCTGGCCCTCTTTCTCTCTTATAGTCTCATCCTTAGAAAATCTGAACATTTTACACTTTAAAAAATCTTGAGTACAAGGGAAGACAACCGTACTTAGCGATATTACTCGATATAGCAATATTTTGAAATGATGACAAAACAAAAAGACAGATGAAATTCTCAGGGATAAGCCATTTTCCAGCCATAGATAATCATTACGCCATTCGGATAATGTCACACACAGTTGTGATTTTCGAACCATGGCTATATTCATGTTAAGAGAACAATGTTGTGACGGGTTTTTATGTAGGCCTTTGGACTGTGTTGCGTGTCACTCGGAAAACTCGAAAATGACATCTTGCAAATGACGTGTAATGCTCAGACTTAATTTTTGTATCATTTCCGTCCATGCTAATAACAACTTGCGTCAACAAACACTTGTGACGAAACTCATTACTATAGAAAGTTTGAAAAAGTTAGAAAAAACAAGTTACGTCCTGGCACGATTTAACAAAACAAAAACACTAATACAATTTAAAGTATGAACAAAACAAAAAAAGGAAGCTCACACAGAATAAACGTAAATACGTATAAATCCAAACCTATTTCAGTTGCCTTTTGGACTTAAATGTCAGACTGGCTGAGCGGGAATTGAACCCTTGACCTTCGAGACCAAAGGCCAAAGTTCTGCCAATAAGCCATAAATTTAAGTCCAAAAGGCAACGTAAATAGGTTTGCATCTGAATTTATTTATCAATCATCGAACTGATTTGGCTTTTTGTTCTGTTTATTTATGATTTCATGCTTTATTGTGTGTTCCTTTAATTCGAATTGTGTGGCGCGCAAACAAGCGTCGCTCCAGTGGCGAATGCAAAGTGTTAGTTTACGCATAGATTATGTATGCGCATGTGTATATGTGTGTGTGTGTGTGCATGTTAAATGTGCTTGCTGCAAATGGACGTTTCCTTTTGGCCGTGTCAATATGGGTTAGCGGTAGAACTTCGGCCTTTGGACTCAAAGGTGGACGGTTCAATTTCCGCTCAGACAGTCTGCCACTTAAGACCAAAAGCCAACGTAAATAGGTTTGCATTTATTTATCACTTATCGAACCGATTTGGCTTTCTGTCCTGTTAGGCTTCATGTGATGGATTTGAGGTAGCCAAGATCCACGTAACCGACAACTAATGTTACTAATGTGACTAAATTTAAAAAAAAAAACGTTTGACCGAATTAGATAGCCTGGAGAGGACGAAAACTCCTCGAAAATTACTTGTCAATAATTTTTACTTTACGAGATTTTGAAAACAAAGTATGCATAATTTGGAGCAAATCATAAAAACATTGTATTTATTTTCAAGTATATTTCAAACACACAAACACAAACAAAACTACATGCACACAAAATGTCAGTTCAGTCAAATAGGCAATCTTAAGGGACCTTTATAAGATTTTGAAAAAAAAAAAGTACATATATTTTCTTTTTCTTTCAAGTGGTCATGGGATTGTCTGTTTGGCAATCGAACTGGAATTTTGTGTGCATGTAGTTTTTGTATGTTAAAGTATTGTGTTTGAAATACGATTCGATTGCAAATCAATAAAATATGTCCACGATTTGTTTCAAATTGTGTAATAAAGAAGCTCTTGTCAGTGGAATTTATGATTTCAAAGGTGAATTATGCATTTACAGTATTTATAAACGGCATTTCTGACTCAATAACGGTAGAGATTACATCAAGAAATTGCAGGAATTTAGGTCGTTATTCCAAACGAATACTCAATCTCGAACACCAGACTTGAAATTGCATAATAACTATTTAGTCTCATTCACAACCAAAATTACCACACACGGGTACTTTGCATGAAATCGGGTGCTGAATGACACTAAATAGTTATGATGGCAATCCAAGGCTGAGTTCGAGATTGGGTACGCGTTCACAATACGGTGCTTACCCCATCCCCACTTCAATTCCGAAAATTTAGGAAATACTTTCTTTAACGCAATGTGTGAAAGAAAGCTTGTAGGACCAGTTTCCTTCCTAAACAATGTTTAGTGCAATTTGCAATTGAATACTTTCGTTTGTATTTTTAATGTGATTCTCTTGCCATGCGGCGTTGAAGGTTAAATGCTGTTTTAACAGGAGTTTATAAAGTTCCTTTGGAAAGAGTAGTGTTAAATATTTTTGTCCGAAATGTATAGACTAGAAAGAAATTTTAATAAATATCTGACTTTCACGTTATGATAGCTCAGTCGATAAACTTTGTTGGTGTACAAATCTAAGGAGGCTAGGCAACCACCAAATTTGTATTTCAATATCTTGGTTACAGGTTAAAAGGGGGATTGAATCACATGATTTGGTTAAATGTTATCCACTAAAATCAGTTAAGAGTTTGTGACTCTGAACTGAAAGCAAGGGTAACTAAAGCTCAAAGCAACCACTGCAATGCCGAGAAAATTTTTTTTCAAATGCAGGGAACAGTGCTCAGGGCAAGTATAGCTTAGAATGAATAAATAGCTCTAGTATGCGATATTTAATTACCTTCCTCCCAATTCACTATCCAGAATAGGAATTTTACAGTTGGCTAAAATCAGCCAACAATCTATACATTAAGCCAATCTTCTGTTGGAGAGCATCTGTATAATGGATAGTGTACGACGTAACTAGATATGCTATCAGCTTGAAACTTAATGGTAATTATAAATTTGTGTGGTCTGAAAAATTCCACCTAGGAGTAGTTCAGATATCAAAGTGGCCGAATGACGAGAGTACTTGATAAGGTAAGACTGGCAAAGTCCATGCTGGGTCTCCAGGTTAGGGTAGGGTGACTGCTACCCACATCCTCCAGCAGGTCGACCTTCTTCTACTTCGTAATGGTCCGATAAGCACTGAACCACTTCAACCTTTCGAGAAAAGCTGGTATAATTTTCTTGGAAAGACAGAATGCACAATCACAATGCATCAATCTGGCATCGTCTGTCTCCAGTGTAACTGAAACCTTTTAGACCTTCGCCTTGAAATGTATCGTACAAGCGTGTAAACAAGCGCTGGTGCAATGTCACGTGTTCTAGCGAATCACGCGATCCAACCGTCTGGGAATCCGAGATGAGATACGCAAAACAGATGTTTAAATCGGACTCGGCTGAATTTTCATTCTTCCCTTTTCGTGCATGTTCGAAGCATCTGCAGAGAAACTTGCCTCTATATATAGTTTCTTTAATGTGTCATATTTTATTGGCCGGAAGAGCGAAGCGAGCGAGGTCAGATACTCGATTGATTTCATGTGTCTGTTTGTCCGTTTGCGGTAAGTTCGCAAATTTGTTCTGATTCAGCTGAAATTTCATGACGAGGAAGCATTGGTACATGGAATTAATGAGATCGAAGATGAATTTCTTACCTCAATTATTTCTGGAGATATTCCGGTTTTCGGTTGGATGGCTAAGCCGATTTTTACAAACGGTAAGGATCAAAGTTTAGCCGGTTCATCGATAGGCGCGTAAGTTTGCTTCAGGTGACACAAGGCTTCCAAGAAATAAGAAAAAAATGAAAACAATACTTACTTTTATCCACGGCTAGGAATTTGTCAATTTAGTTTCGTGAGTGATGTTCAGTGTTGTAATTTAAAATGTTTACACAAAACCAAAATTGTACAAGCCATTGTACCAAGAACATTGAGATCCTAAATCAAGCCCGAAACCCACCAAGACTACCGCTGATGTTATACTCAACGAATTTTATCGCCTAAAACAATCTTACCGTGAGGGATGTACACCAGCAAAAAACTAACACATATTTTTCCAATAATTTGTAGGGACTTGCATATTTTATGAGAAAAGCTGAATATCATTTATTTACTTCCTACCCAAGAAGTGGGGGAAGGGTAGGGAACACGACAAGCTTAAGTCTAACGTAAATGTATGCCCAAAAAAAGGTCTTGAACAGTTGCCCTTTATAAACATAGCGGGGTAAAAATCAATAAAAAGATGATTACTTTCTCTTAAGAGAGCATTGAGAGCAGAAAATTATAATCAGTCACAACTTGGCATTTTTCCGCGCACGAAAAATTAAATTGCCTTCTCAGCATAGGTCGACGAGGCAAGGCGGTTATACAGAGACTTCTTCCAAAAAATTCTTTAATTTTTCTTCGTATTTGAAGCCAGAGGTAACCGTAAAGTGCATCCGCCTGCAGCTCTAATTTATGCTCATTCCATTCACTCCACTAACTTCCAATGACGATATAATGAGTTTGAGACAGTGGCGCCATCTTCATAAGGGGTATACTACCGTGAGAGGGAAGAACCTTGTTTTTAATACGGAACACGGAAAAAACGAGCATTCAAACGGTAAGTTATCTTGGAACGAAGAGGGAAAATTCGCTAGGAAATTCCCAGGACTTTTAATACTTCAAGATGGTGAAAAGAGTAGCCGCACGATTACAGAGTTTATTACGAGTAGAATTTTATTTATAGAATCCTATTTTGACTCAGTAATACGTTCTATCCGAAAAAAATAACTTAGGACTTGGGCAGTGCAGTTGGAGAATAGCCATCATTCTAAAATAAAAGAAGATGACATGTTTAGTAGAATGGTAGCTAGGCTTAGCAGAAATACGGCCGCACAATAACAAAAACAACGACAAAAACAAGGTATTTCATTGTTGCACATGAACCCTTTCAAAAGCAGTGTTATCTATCATGATCTGTCAAGTATCAAATGCTTGCTAAGCCACAGAAATGAACCGCTATTTTTTCCGGTTCGATTTCGTTTCGGGTTCGAGACAAGAGATCAGTTTACATTTCCGTTCCATTTCGGGTACAGCACATTTTTTTTCCCGGTTTTTAACGGTTTACGGTTACGGTTCGGTTCTGGTTCGACTCTCTGCTCTGTATTCGTACGATACACCCTGCAACGCCCCCTGCCAGGTGACGCCCGAGGCAATTTGTTGTTCCTACACGTATTCAAACTGCCTCACGCCATTGTATACACCCACCCAAGTTTCAGTTTGGATCACGGAACTTGTAAAAAAAAAAAAATTAGACTTCCCCCGCAGTAGAGATATCCACCATATAGTTCGCACGAAATATATTTTTATTTTTTTATTTCAAGTTTCGTGAGTCAAATTGACTTGTGTGGGTGTATACAGTGGCTTGGGGCAGTTTGGATATGCAGGAACAACAAATTGCCTCGGGCGTCACCTAGCAGGGGGCGTTGCAGGGCGTGTCGTACGGATGCAGAGCAGGGAGTCGAACCGCAACCTAACCGTACCGTAAGCCGTTGCAATTTAATTATTTGACCCTCTAATACGCGAAAATGCTGCGGAAAACTGCTCATGATGTCAAAATTCGAGCAGGCAAAGTCACTGTTCAGGCAAACTTGGTTGCTAAAAAAAAAGCCTAAAAAGACGTCATATTTTGCCTAATGCTACATAAACATCTTAAAATTGTTAAAATCATGGAAGTGGTCGTGCGAAATTGTGCGAGGGATACGCCTGGTTCCCATTTCTACAGCGTGGATATACTGTAGACTGTACGCATTGCTAGTGGGCAGTTGAAGTTACGTGACCAGACCAAGCCGCAGGAGAGAGACGTTTACTCCGAAGTAAAAAGTAAGTGGAAGGGGGACATTCGGTTCCGTCCCGTGTAATTCGCTCGCACGATTCCGCGGATGGCGAGTGTCAAGTTTTCACTACAGATTCGTATTTCGAAGACTCAAAATGACACTCACCCTGTTCACCAAAAATGGAAGTGATTTCGAATGGCAAGTGAGTGTGAAATTCCCAAATAAAAATTACTGTACGATTAGCCAGCATATTTTTTGGCGGCGGCTGGTTAATGGCTAGCCGAACAAAAATGCGGCGAATATGCGGCTGACGTATTTCCGGCGGCGGTTTCAGCTATCGGCGGCGGCTGAGGGGTCTAATTTCGCAGCACTCCAACAATTTAGAAGCCGGACATTAAGTAGAAGGGGAGAGCTCAACTATAGTCCTAAAGTGCAAACCGAGATTTTGTCAGGAGTCCACCCTCAAAAAAAGTCACCAAGCCCGGCAGATTGGTCATAGTGGTTGGCACTAGGCCTACCGGACACAAGATCGAGCCCCACGATCGACAACAAGATCACCTAGAATAATCTTGCAACAGGCGTCTAAAATGGTGAAAAGACTTGCAGTATTTTAAAGATTGCAAACAACACAGAAAAAAAATCGTAAGTCATCCATAGCCAATTTTTCTTTCGATCACGTTCTCTGTATATAATTTCGATGAATTTTCTGCTCTGCAGCGTTTATATCGTTATAAACGGGACGGAAAGCCAATGGGCTCGAGATTGGTTAGGCCGTGTCAGTATGGCTCAGCGGTAGAACCTTGTCCTTTGGTTTCAAAGGTCCTGGGTTCTATTCCCCGCTCAGGCAGTCTGACGTATAAGTCGAAAAGGCAACGTAAATAGGTTTGCATCTGTTTTTATTTATATCGTTATTTCACAATTGTCTTAATAGTAAAATGGAAAAAAAGAAATTGGTTATCACAATTCAGTTTCGAAAAATAAGATAGTTGACTTCATTCTTTTCCTATATTATGTCAAACGTAATTTTTTTATTCTTGGTATTTGTTTGGTCGCTAGAGAACCTGGACAGCCTAATCCGACGGGGAGTAGCGAATGAATTATGAATATTTATAAAATTTCCATTACCTTAATCGTGTCGTAGAGCAGCGTTTTTTTTTTTTTTGGTTTTTTTTTTTCGATGGAGTGGCGGTGAAACCAACTTTCGTCAGTTTACTCACGTGGTATCGGTTGCAGCTTGTGCCGCTTCTGAACGATTTGCAAACAATGATTGATCCTTTTTTCGGCCTTTTTAGATTTGGATAATGTTCATAATAAGTTTATAAATCATGGGGAAAGCTATGCTGGAACAAGCGAGTCATTGCCTCGGGGTCCATATTCAAAAGGGCCCTTCTCCCCCCCCCCCCTCCTCCCCGGACGAAATGAAAAGACTAGTGACTAAGAGTGTCGTCAAATCTTATTGCGGATCGCTCGCCAAATAATCGGCTGAATTTATGTACAAAATCAAAATATTTATAATAATTAAAATGTATTCGCTCCAAAATAAATATGCAGTAGGAACAGTAAGGGTACAGAAAAACCGCTAATACCTTCCCAGACTTGTAAATAACCCCCGACCCCACCCCCACCCATCCAATAAGGTCCCAAGTCGAGGAATAAATCAAGAAATAAAACAGTTGCCTTCAGGGATAAACTGTCAAAATCGGCGAAGATACTTTGACAGGTCGCACTTTGCTGAAGGCTGTTTTGAAAGACGCAATATTCTTTGACAAAACCACATGGGAAGGCAACTCATTCCTGACGGTGACAACACGGCTGTCGAAAAAACCGCCAATTTCAGTGGGTGGCCACGCGTTCTATTGCCCCCCCCCCCCCCCCGAGAAAAAAACAAGGACGGATCAGCACCAAGGTTTCAACGTAGAATATTGAATGTCGTGTGTAGATCTGCTTTTAAACGATGGACTTCCTGAGATTCCAAGTTAGTAATGGCCCGTCGTTCAGCCTATGATTTATTCTCTAACCAACTGATATAGTTCGTAAAAGAACGCAGCACAGATTGAACACGTTCAATATCCTCAACCTAGTACGGTGACCAAAAGTATGATGACAGTTATGAAAGTGTAACGAACACCAAATAGATACAGTGGATCGTGTGGAGCAGGGGTCCCCAAACTTAAACTTAATAAACTGTGGGCCGTAGGCGTATAACACAGTTATTTTCCTTACGTGGACCAGTTTTTTTCCTAGTCTAGTCCTAGTTGGATCCGTGGACTTACTTCTCACTTCCCAAGTTTTTTATGTTGGGAATTAATTAAATTGTAAGCGCCAGTGAGAAGCAGTAAATGCAGATGCTCGTCAGTTAATCGTGAACGAATTAGTGTTTTTACTAACTATAGTAAAGGCAAATTTACCTTCAAAAGCATCAACAAATGAATGATAGCATGTGTTAAGATGACCAGAATTGAACAACGCCATTTTGTGGTGCGTCATGGACTTTTCACAGTGTGACTAGAGCCGCTAACCTTGATAAACTTTCTAAAGGAAGTTCGTTTGGTTCCTGAACACGGACAGTTGAGCATTTCACATTTAACGATTATAGGTGTTTCCAGATAAACAAAAGGATGTGAGAAAAGCACCCGTCGTAGCAATTGTTTATACTTGCTCAATGCAGTTTATTTTTCTATATGTTCCTCGACTCATTTTTAGTTTTACAGTCGTGGCTGTTTAAGACATTGCTGAAAGTCTCATTAGGCCACTAAAAATTAATTAAGCTGTCCTCAAAAGCCCACGCATGTGTTCTTTCCTTAGCGCATGAAATGTTTTTTTTCAGCGACAGTCTAAGAAAAATGACGATTCACATATCAATTGAATGCTTTCACCAAACACTTCCTGTAGCAGCTAACCGTATCAGTTCGAGGCCCATTCACATGAACAACTCGAAACGAATCTAAGCGCCATTTAGAGACGTACCATAACTAAAAACTTGGATATATTGTAACCAAAAAAAAGCCATCACCCACATCTGAATAATCGCGAAGAATATTTAACAGAAAAACTCCGCGCGCATGTGTCAGTTTTTTAGTACCACTCTTGAGAACCACTTAATTAATTTTTAGGGGATCTTCCCACGAACGAAAATGCAGTTTCCGAAATTCCTAACGAATCTACCTCTTTGTGAGAATACTTCATCTCATGAAATATTTATTAGTGGTTTTAAAAAAAGTATGAAAATATGGGTTAAATACATCAACCCATAAGTGAACCACTCAACCAAAACAAACCCGTAAAAAATATACATATTACGTCGTTTCTTAATATAACATTTTTAAACAATGGTCAGAGGAAACAAAACAAAAAACAAGAATTAAAAAAGGCACGTTTCATACAATTCCTGTAGAAACAAGTCAACGACTGAACCAAAGCTGGAAAAACACAATAAATTAAAATTCCTATGTAGGCCTACCTATTTCATTACGAGCTGTTGGTTGGCAGCAACGCAATATGGCTGATTAACAAAGGTAAGTGTGCTATCGGCCAGGCACAGCTGGGATGGATGCCATTTCCAACATCAAATAAGGTGGTGCAGGCGGGAAAGCACGTCACCCTACATACCATCCATGGGCTCAGGTACACGCCAAGCGATTATAGTGCCGTTCAAGTTAAAGAGAAACATTGATGCATCACAGAACTCGTCACCTTCTGGAATGCTTAACGGGAAGAACTTCTTAAAGAATAACTATTCAAACATTTCACTAGAAAAAGGTGAGTAACTGAAGAAAGGCCGAGCCTTACCCTTCCTCGAAGGTAAACTTAGACCTACCATTAGGTGTAACGTTTTAATATGCCGTGCTTACACCCTTCCCTCTTGTACAAGTACATACAATGTAGAGAGAGCAGCATAATCAATAGTGTAAATAAAAAGAAGCCAATCAACTGCACTGGTAACTTATATGTGCACTTAATTGGCTTCTTTTTATTTGAAATGTAAGTACAACGCTGAAAACCAAATATTTTTATCTCTGCAATAACAGGGAAATAATGTATTCTTTTAAAGAGGTGCGGTGCGAAGTTAGAGCTGGAACTTCTCTTCCTGTGCTCTTGTCTATGTGTGCCTGTCTGTCTGTTTATAACCACGACAACTTTTGACCCTGCTGTCTTAATTCATACAAACTGAAGAATTGTATTAACCCGTTCTTCGCCATGACATAGGACGACAAAAAAAAAGTAAAATAATCAAACCCTGCAACGAAAGCGAGCTTCCCTGGGAACCCAAGAGAAGCGAGCACAGCACAACTGAGTTGTTAGTGGCGCGGTCTCCGGCTCAACAGGAAGCGAAATCGAATCGCGTCAACTACCTATAGACATATGGGACTTTTAAAATGCCCCACCGCTTCCCTGTGGGCGTACGTCTGGAGTGGAACGGGTTTATCAATTTCAAAAGCGAAGAACTAAAGTCGTAACTATTAAATTATCTTAATCTTGGGCCACAATTTAATTGAGTTCTAAACCCCACGTTTGCTCGGCCGAGCGAGTACTACTACAATACATCTGTTTATTCTCTATATTTTTGTTTCCATTTTACACAGCAGCTCCTAAATATCAACAAGCTACACCAAAGCGAACACTACAAGCTAACACCGACACAAGCGAACGAGTCCAACACCGATCTTTACACGTGCATCTTTCAAAAGTCAGTCACCACGCGTGAGATTTGCTACAGAAATAAACGACAGCGTTGTTGCAAAACGTATAAAATTGCAGTAAGGGTGTTCTTTTTTACCATCTGTTTAATATTTTATGCATTCTTCATACAAAAAGAATTTTCACCAAGGAATAAATTACAGTAAAGGGCAATGTGTAGTTCGAGCAGTGCTCATGCCACTAGCCTTATAAATTGGGCTCCTTTACCGTCACTACTAAAAATCAGTTTAGCCATCCAACAGAAAACCCGAATGTCTCTGAAATATTTGCGGTAGGAATATCATCTTTGCGGTTGAAATATTTGCGGTAGGAATTAGCGCATTTCACGCGACAAATCGCCGTTGTCGTGAAATTCAACCAAATCAGAATAAAATTGCCAACGTTATCGTGTCCCAAACAGACAAACACACTCTACAAAAACAGATGAGCAAAATTCAAATTTAGTCGAGTATTCAACCTCGCTCGCTTCGCTCATTTGGCCATTTACTGATATGACGACGGAGAGAAAATGCAAAATGTCAATTTTGTCTGAATCTTCAAAAATGTCTCCTCACTCTTCTCAACAAAACTTTTGTAAAATGAGGTAAAACAGATGTTTAGTGGTGCAACTACACTGCACTACATTTCACTGAAATGAAGAGAAATGACGGGAGTATGTCTACTTGTGTTAAGCCAGTTTCCAAGCAATATAAATGTTGGGAAACGCACCAACAAGCGCTGAGTGCCCTGGCTACGAACTGCTGTCAGTGAGACAAGTTCCGGAAATTTTGGTATTGGCGTTCAGGGCAATACGTCATCTTATTTTGTTGTTTCTGCCTACTACAAATGAGCAGTCCATTCGATCATCGTGGCTGCTTTCAGATGTCCCCATCCTCCCATCTACGTCTAATGATGAGTGCAAAATGATAGCAAATACCCCCCCCCCCTTCCCTTAAATACAGTGAGGAGTTGTTCCTTTCTAATTAACCTCATTCAATTTTAGAGGGACTTACTAATGCTCAGGAACGTCAGCTCAGCTGACAGAGCAGCCCATCCGGTATCCATCCTTGTCTATACCCATCCACAATCCATGCAAAAGAAACTTGTGGAGCAAGATATCATAGGATCAAAACCTGCCACACTCTGCACCAGCCACAAAGACACAAAATGAAGAAGGACAGGGGACAGCACTATCTGATTACAGATAGGGAATGGGGGCAGATAAGCACTAAACGGAACCCCATTGAGTACAGCAGGTAGAAACCGAGTGGGCACACACCCAGGAATCAGTGAGGCTGACGATGCATAGGCGACTGAGCATAGGGCGACTGAGCAAGAGTTGAAATGAACCGATCTGCAAACTGCATCGCCACTCCCGGTAGCGGGTGGCAGGAGTGTGTGGGACCACTAAACCTCAAATTACACACGCTCTCCTAGTAAAGTCTGCAAGGACCCTCACACATACACAGGGCCAACCCAGACCAGCAGTCACACAGATCCTCATACATGAAACATAAAACCATTCACTTTGAACCAGTTCACATTACAGGATAACATGCTCCACCATCTCTCTCATACTTTTATACCTGAAGGAAGACAGCTGTATTAACCTGGTCCACCAAGCCCCTCCCTGAGTTTCCTCTGAAGAGTCACAAGCTGGAGCACATGTCATCACAACTCCTGAAGCTGCTCCTGGACACATGGGACGAAATTAAAAACCTCCAACGTCCCCAAACTTCCACCTTCACTGCTATTCGGAAAGCAACTTGTGCCGGCTCATGGTTCTCGTGAGACCACATGGTAGGAGTGCATGGTCCATGACGTATGCATGACATCTGTTTTTACATTCTGTTTTACATCCCTCCCAAAAAGTTCCACTCCATCAGCAAGGTACTTACAGGAGTTCCGGCATGTGTTATAGTTTGCCGGATATCAGCTGCTTTTCACTGATGGGTCGAACTCTGAAATGGGCGTGACTTAATACATGAGGGAGTGACTGTTTCCCATCGCCTTCCATCACGTTCGTCAGTGTTTTCGGCAGAGCTTCTGGCACTCGGTCTGGCTGTTGGATGCATCCTTGATCTTTGCAACACGCATTTTATTATTTGTAATGATTACATGAGTACCCTGGAGTCCTTGGCGACATGCAATCCTCGGAACCCATTGACACGGCGAATCCAAGCTCTGCTTTCCTGCTTGCCTTACCAGAGGAAAATTGAGATTTTCAGTTAGATCACGGGCTATGTCGAAATAGCTGGGAATGAGCACGTTTATGCTGCAGCAAAAGGGGCCCTTTCCAGTCCCCTGGATAGGGATCTGTGCCTTTTTCCCCCAGATGCCTTTCTAGTTGTACATCTGAGATGGCTCGCTGTTTGGCAAGTCTTGTGGGCCAGTGAGGCAGAAATCGACAGGTCACTGCCTGTGTCAACCAGCTCTAGGTACTCCTTGCACACCCTACATGAGGTACGGTCGAGACACAGAGCGACTTCAGTGAGGGCCGACAGTCCTCACTGAAGTTCCGGAGCAGACCTATCAAGAGCCTCCCGGTGCTGCCTGTGTCAGTAGCTCGTGGGGATCCACACTCAACTCTGCCGAGATTACCTGCGCAGTATCCCAGGGGTGCCAAACGAGCTGAGCGGCAAGCGTAACCAAGGTAGTTAGTTGCAACTGTAGATTGCAAAGAGGCTAGCCATCCCCAAAACAGAGATGAAATAATACGGACATACACACAATCATTTCGGGCTTGACAACGAGGAAATCAGGGCCTCAACCTCTCTCTGAAGTCATTTAACGAAACCTCGTGAAGACGAACTTACCATGCACCAACTTCCTGGTTGCAGCAATTCTGATTTCTGATATTATAACCATAACACTTTAGCCACAGGACCCCTTCGTGCCTTTGGCCGGTGATTCCCCTAAACTCGGATTCATCTGTAGGATCAAAGGTTCAAAGGAGCCATGCAAGACCACGACAAGGTACAGACAAAAAACAAACACACAAAATCCAATACCAGTTGAATATTCGGCGTTGTTCGCTTCGTTCATTCGGCCAACACGAATTGAAGTGTAATTAGGTATATATACATATAAATATCTCAGTAGCCTCATCAGTATACCACCTGCTGTATTTATCAATGCAAACATGGTGAAAATAGCCTTAAATATCGAAGTTCGTTCTTAAAAGATTAAATCTTTTGATGGAAGTGGATTAATCGGTATTGATCTGCTTGGGATTGTGTGTCATGATGGACGTTTTTTGATGGACTGATCATGGTGGCTTTAAAATGATTCATTTGCACTGTATGTGCGTGGCCGTGCATTCCTTACTTACTTGGCAGTTAATGTGAAAATATATTTACTCTGATGTAGTTGGTAAAGAAAGGTTTATATTTTTTCTTTTAAAACCAGCCTCATCTATACATATTGGTTGCGGCTTTCTCTTGGTATTCCTGTTTAATGTTTCTTGGCAAGAACAAGAAACAAATCTGTGAATTCTCCCCTTTTCTCCGTCTTTCCTAATTAAAGTGTTGGTTACTTATTCAATGACTTTCACCTGCGAGCTCTCACCTTCTGATCAAGATGAACGACACTCGAGGGAAAGAATGGAAAACATTTAGCGCCAGAGAAGAAAAGCTTTATTAGCCCTAAAAGAGATATCGGTCTACATTTGCACGAGATGCGGTCATTGTTACAGGGTGCAATATGTTAGAGTTGCACACAAACTCTCGCACAAAGGGCCTTAAAAGGGCCCATGAGGAAATCGGAAACCAGGCAAAATTGTACATAGACGTAACGCAGTACAGTAAACCACTTTTACGCACTTTAGTTTCGTCGGATTGGTATAACCCAGATTGGAACTAGCAACCAAATCCATCACCAGTTCACTGACATAACGCCGTTTTCGGTTTGTCCACTCACCCACCGGTATAAAGGTGACTGTCTTAACCGTTATTAAGGTCATAGCAGAATTCGGTATTAAGGTAGAGGAGAGGGCAAATCGATAAAGGGTTAGGTCAGTGATATGGGGAAGGATTGGGTTGCCAGTTCGAATCCGGGTCATGCCACTCTGACGAAACGTAAGTGCATAAAAGTGCCTTCCTGCACTACGTTATGTCTAGTGTATGATTTTCGCTGTCTTGGGCCGTTTTCCTCGTATCTTTGTATAAGTTAAATCATAATTAAAAAAGAACTGAAGATAAGCTCCTTGCAAGCAGGAAGTGTTCCTTCAAGCTCATAATACGCACACACACACACACACACACACATACACACACATATATATATATATGTATTTGCATTAACAAACCACCGCACCACAACGACATCATTCATTTTATAAGCATTGATAATCGTGTTTATGTGGCTAACACTAACAAGCATTTCTGCATCCTTCGTTTTATCCATTTAAATTTAAATAACAGAAAAAATTACAACGATTTGTGTATATTTGTTTTATCCATCGTATTGCTTTGTATTCCTTCTTCATTGTTTATGAACGCAAAGTTTTTTGGTGGAATGGCGCTCTAGCCACTGCTGTTACCTTAATAAAGGATTCAATGAGTCATCTTTGTGAAGATGGAGGAGCGGGGAAATTGATGAAGGAGTTACGTCAGTTAGCTGGGTCAGGTTGCCAGTTAAAATCCGGGTCACCCCCTCCAATGAAGTGTAAGTGCATAGAGGTGGCATACTGTACTATACTGCGTTAGTCCTTGTGTATGATTTACGCCATTTGGCTTGTTTTCCTCTTTCCTTTATATAATTTACAGATATTTGTGTATATTTATTGAAAATGTTTAAGCCCACTGTAGAATGGGTTACACTGTAATAGGCTTGCACATAGGGGAATAACAAAGACCAACAACTATTTTTATCCAAGGGGGAAGGTATTTGAGTGCACACACTCAGCTAGTTATTGTCATTTGGTTCTCAACGGTATTTTCAAGGTGAATAAAAACGTATTAAATACAGCCAAGGGGAATAAGCAATTGGTACTTTTGGAACGACATGTGCACAAATCTATGATTTAGAACACATTCTATATTGTCATCGTTTGACCTACCCATCGATATTTTATTGATCTCACTGCTGCATCGGTAAATAATATACTTCAACCTTTCAGTAATTTAGTGAATTTTTCCTATGAATAAAATAAGGCAAAGTCACCACAAAAAAGTCAGGTTGTGCTATACTTTTATGCAACAGCTCAACAGTATACAGGATTTATAAATTTGTTGCATGAGTGAAAAGGTACAAAAAACAAACCAATCGAAGGATTTGAAGTATAAGAACAACTTTACTTAATCGTAGCATTCACCTTAATGCAGCAATGAATTAGGAAATGCAACAGGTGAAGCAGCACTTCCTGAAAAAGTTAATTAAGCTTTTTCACCTAAAATTACAAAGTAAACTGAAACAAGAATACCCTCAACTAACAAGACCTGATGATCGCGTGTGGTGTGAGCATATAAATAAAAAAAAAAGTAAGTATATATAGAAAGAAGAAAAGGGTACGAACGTGACCAAATGCATGTGACCGGACACAAGCATCCGCTGGGATAGAACAAACATAAAAAATTTAAAGAATCGTGAGAGATGGACTTCCTGGCACAACTACAGCAACAAAAGACAAGTAACAACATTTACTGTAAATACAAGTAGAGGCTGTAAAGCCTGTCTACTGTTTAGGCTGTAAAGACTACTGTAGAGACTATGAAGACTACTATAAAGACTGTAAAGATTGTCAAGACTGTGAGGACTATTGTAAAGACTGATAAAAGATAAAAGCGCAACAGGAAAAGAAGAAACGACAACCAATTTACTGAAATACGTGGGAAAAATGAAAAACAACTAAATAAAAATCTCAAACTGGTTTGAATTTATTTCCCTATAGATCGCAACTGGTTTGCTTACCGCAATTCATGGAAGCAATAGGAACCGAAATATACTTGTACGAATTCGCCGTGCTGCTTAATTAGAATCGTTTCTTCCTTAGCGTCTCTATGAATTTTTGTATATAAGTAACAAAACGAATCATTGGTGCTTAATTACTAATTAATGAAAGCAACCAAGTAAAGGTCACCGGAAATCTGAATTAGTATTACTTGTTCTTGTATGAACGGAATTCGTCAATTCTAACTTAAATCCAGTTTGTGCTGTACAGACGGAAATAAGACATCAGAGACGCTATAACGCAGGATAATAAGCCACCTTCAGGCACCTTAAGTTTCACTCGAGTGATGTGAACCAAATTCTAACCATCGAACCAGTCGAGCACCAAATCAGTGCCAACTTGCAATTTCCGATATGGCAGGTATGGCCTTCTTACATTTGTTATTTCTAGTGTATGACATGAAACTTCTATGAAACTGGAAAAAAAAAAACCTTTGATTCTGTTTATTTAGCAGTAAGGCCGTAGCCAGGATTTATGTTAAATCCCGCAGGACTTGCCCCAGGAAAAAAAGCTGTAGTTTATTTCCCGCAGTAAGTTATTAGTGTTTTTTTTTTTTGGAGGGGGGGGGGTGAAGGGCAGGGTGAAATTGGTGAGAATGCAGCGCGGTGAGAAAGCTCTACGCCATGCCGGTCTCAAACTAGTCCGAAGTGAAGCATTGCGACAGTGAAGCATTGCTAGAAAACTTATAGCATTGTAATGTAATAATACAAATCCTATCGTTCGCTTCGCTGACTCTATTGGCGTCGATCTATACTTCGTTTAGTTTAGTTGATTTCTTTCGGATTAGTCGATTGATTGGTCGATTTTATCGTAATGGGCAGTTTTCAGAGCAGTTTTTCGTGCATTTTAAAATAGGCCTACCCGAAGCATAGTTCAGTTATCTTTCATTTGGCGTATATACTCTCATCTTTGTAGCTGCCTTATTTCAGGAGGAGTAGAGTTACACGAACGTAGTACGTTTTTAATGCTTAATATGATATTTTTACTTCAATAAAATATTGCGTTTAGTATTCGTCCTGCAATATTTGGTTGGAGTACCGTCCCTTTGAGCATTTATCTTCATGTCCAACTGGAATGATTGCTTTTATGTGCCCCCTCAAGGCTGTGTCGTGTCGCCCCATGTCAACCCATTTGGATCAGATTTTTTCATTATAACTCCTGCAGTTTTGAGGGGGGGGGGAGACTAATGTCCTGTTTTACAAGCACGTGTGCATGCATCTTTAAACACGCATTAAACTATTTCAAGTAGAGGCAATGTCGGAAAACAAATTAGGGTATGAAAATCTGCTTATTAGATAATAACGCATTAAGCTCTCCCGGTCTGCTTGCTCGTCATATCATTACATGTTTTAAACTTTTAAACGTTTATAATTCAATATTAAAATTACTGGCGAAGAAGTCCTCTTCTTTAGAATTCAAAATTGCTTGATTGTTGAAGAGGGTTTGCTGCGTCACGAGGCTTATTACGACGCGGTCCGGGAATGACTTGCAAGCTGACCTTTTGGCACTGACCACGCACCTATCTAGTGGACGATCGCCACTCACGCCAACTTGTCGTCAATCGATGGAGCGCCGGAAGCAGCCTTCCTCCATTCAAGGAGCATCAAAAACCCGGGAGGTAACAAGGGGAAAGAGGAGAATACAAAACGAGTGGCATGTCACACCAACAGACAAGGTCTTCTTTTAAATTTAGATTCTGACTTACGGCTACTGCTCGGTCACACTTTATGTGGCTGTAAGACTTGTTGAACTTTCTTGAATTATAAACCTTATCTTGTAGTTGGCAAGAGAAAAGGAGAAGATTTAAAATTCTGGGAACGCCCGCAACGTCTTCCTGAACCTTTGGTTTACATCCGTTCTCAGGCTCGTGCGTAATCATTTAATCTGATCTTGGCTATTACCCACACAAAACTACCGATTCCAGTTAACGACTGGGATGGAAAGAAAAACATCGGTAAAACATTAAAGCCAGCTGAGGTTGAGTTAAAATCACAAGGAGCCTGTAAAGAAGTAACAGATGGGATGAACGCTGTGAGAGGATTTACATGAAGGAAATAATGACTTACACACGATTTCGTTGTATTTCATGTGTCACCAATCAAGTCACATACACACTACATCTTACACTGCCGATGTTTCAGAGCTCAACGATTAGAGTAAAGCAAAGCAGAATCAACAATTTATTGTTTAGAGCAAGTCATTGTTGCACAGTGTTGTAAGCCTAAAAGTGAGAGCCGAAGCACAAGAGATGAAGTTGACAATTGAATGAGCCAAACAAAGTTGTTGTTGTATACTGTGAGACAAGAGCCGGGCTTGGAAAAGAGTCGAGCTTGGAAAGTCGGTCAATAGATGTCAGTAGCAACCAGGCGTACGGCTCGCTCTAGAGAAAAGTGAGTAGGTAGAGGGAGAAGTAGGGAAGGAAGGGAGGGGAGAAAGGAGAAGGAGCGGCATTTTAGTTCAAGTACACATCCAAATTCAGCTACGTGTAGCAAAGGGGAAAGGAAGTGAGGTGGGGGAACGGGGATGGAGTAGAGAGGGTAGAGAATAGGAGGAAAGGAAGAGGAGAGAGAGAGGACGGAGGAAATGGGTTGTATTACATGAAGACAAATTACCCGTCCGTCTCAGTTAACATCCAGGCAACAACGAGCGAAAACTGTGAAACAACCACGGGCGAAACAAAATCGCTAATCGAAAAGAAAGAAAATTATTCGTGAAACCAAGTATCGGACGACCACCTTGAAACAAAACCTCGGGCGAAGCCGGGTATGACTGCTAGTACAGCATGAATCGGAGGACTACTCGCTCATCATCTTAATGGATTTAAGTCATCGAACGATTATGGAAAACATCCTCACCAAACCATACGTGGAGAATCAAATGAAAATGTTAAGACACAGCTGGAGTTCCACTCCGCATTGGCAAAATCTAATTTGTAATGCATCCAAATACTTCAAAATCGCGGCCATGAGAATTAAAATTTCCAATTTGTCTCCATCCAAATTTTTTTTTATGCTTAAGACAATTATGTATTCATGTAGTACAAACAACGATTGAAAATAGAATGCTGGCACAGTGCACATAAAATAAACAATTTGTGACGTTTCGAAGCAGTCCCCGCTTCGTTATCAAGCAATAAAAGATACGGCTAAGAAGCCAAAGTTCAAGTTAAACACTTTGAAATATATAAAATTTCAAAGTCAAAGCACAAGAATAAAAATAGTAAATGAAAGGACCTAAGACAGCTTACAAACTGTCAATAGGGACATTGACCTCTCGCCTGCTACTACAGCTGAGAAATGTAGCAGGAAGTGGTCAGGTTTCCTACTGGGAGTTTGTAAGCTGCCTTATGTCACTTTATTTCTCATTTTTATTCTTGTTCTTTGCGTTTTTACGTTTTTGTGGATTTAAAAATGTCTTTGGCTTCTTAGCCCTATCATTTATTGTTTGATAACGAAGCAGGCATTACTGCGAAACGTCATAAATTGATTGTTGTATATGCACTGCACAGACTTTCTATTTTTATTTGTTAAGACGAGCATAGAACATCATGGATTACCCTTTTGCACTTAAAACAACAGTAGCAATCCAAGTCAACCGCAATAGTCCCATGCTATTTTTCTCAACGAACTAACTTACCAGCATATAGAACAAACAAAAAAATTGCAATCTAAATATCCTACACCGACTTCCTTGCCCGAGGGTAACGAAACCTAGCCTACCTAAAAAAAAAAACTCTCACGACAGCTTCTGCCAAAGGATTTATAAACCACTTGACCGTTGCTATATGGGAAACACCAATGCTGTGTGCCAAACAAAAAAACCAAAGATGCCAGTTTCATCCGGCAAAATATTTCCAAAGTAAATGTATTTCTTGTGGGACAAACAAGATAGTAATAAGTTGCAGGGTATTAAAGGCACTGTCCAGGCGTGACACTTTGTTTATCGCCTCAGTGTCCTGGAAAAGATGCTGTTGACCTGTTTACGTATTGGTCACACCAACCTTACTCATTGTTTCTTTCTGAGGGGTATACCCCTCCTTTAAGTACAGTGTCATCGGCCACTTACTGTCCGTTATGTCCTGCAAATTGTCACCATTTTGATGTGTTCGTCGCCGTTTCCATCTACCACTAGACTTTAGCACGTCATTTAGGCGATGAGTTTGTCCTCCTGTCCATTTTTTCAATTTTTTGCAGGAGAAAGGAGATATACAGATCTGTAATGTGTGGCGCTGTTGCAACCCGGACCACTGCACTGTGACTGAGAGTGGCGCTAATGACCTAGCTGTCGACAAGCCATAAAGCCTCAATCCCCCCCCCCCCTTCCCTAACGTGTAATCAACAATGCTATAACAAAGCCTGTTTCTGATGATGTCGGTTTACTGTACACGCACCGCAACAATGTCAAGGGACAACAGGAAGGTGAAGAATGACTTAGCACAGCAACACTGTGTAGAATACAACAATCCGGCTCAACGCTAGCTGAACATTTAATTACAACCCTCAGCTGTGGCCTTTTTTGTAGTTTTCAGTTGGCTTAGTAGAAATTTAAGCTCAACTACTGTATAGCTATAAATTTACTAGCAGTCACCGGCCAACTGTATATTCAGCCGGCTTTGGCTTAATTTTAGGCTAAACCGAAACGACACCAAAACATCAGTGATTATAGTATTCGCTGTAATTGGAAAAATCAAATAGAAGAGAAAAACGCCCTAGTGTATTGTACTATTTAGTGGGAGGGAGAGGGAATTTTTTTATAAATTTCTAGATGTTTTGCAAATTACATCTAAAAAAAAAATCATGTAAAACCAAAATCATGACTATGCAGAGTAACTTACTGACAAGACAGGTAAAGTAGTTTTATAAACAATGACAATATTCACGCAGTTCCTACTAGAGAGTAAACAAGTCACAAATTATTGATTTCATAATTATTGATTTATTTAAGCGCATTACAATTTCAAACTTCGTAAGCCGTATTTTTTTCGGTGGTTAGACTAGGTGGCAGGCGAAAATTTTCAGCGGATGTTCAACTGATACAAAAAAATGCGGCCCGGCGGCGAACAGCTGCCGATGAGTGATCTGCATTAAAATTAATTCACTTTCGTTGCTAAACGGTAAAGCCACAACGCACATAAAGCATAGAAACAATTTCACGGAATGAATTTTGAAAAATATTCGAATTCAACTCATAGCAACCATTTTGAACGGTTGAAGACATTATAAATCACATTTTACCAAAGGTGTTCCATGGCCCTGTCAACAGTTCCTCAATTTCCCCTCACGTTTGAATTTATAAAATTTGTTTAATGTGTCCAAAAGGGAGCGCCAACAGGTGCCTACATTTCCTTGAAATTCTTCACATTTTTACACCTGCTGAGGCCGTATAGGAGCTACAGGATTTCGGGGGCCCAAGTATTAGGGCACTTGGACCATGTACTCCCCCCCCCCTTTCCCCAATGCCGTTTCTGATAAATTGTGACTAAAGCTCAAAATTGTATTACACAATTTTACTTGGAAATAAATAAAAGGTCTACCAATAGTTAATAAGATTTATTATTACAGTAAGAGATGATAAATTGTGATGTCTGTAATTAAAATAATTTTTAAAGTTAGCTTTTCATACTGGGATGCGCACAGTAAAACATTTTTGTTTTTTTTCCTTTTTTCCTTAAGTTTCCCCGCCCCGTCTTTTTTGTGTGTGTGTGTGCGTGTTTTTGTAAGTCTGCGCCGTGGTCGCCTACGCTTGTGACGCCCCTTTCAAACCTAACCAACTTATATAAGTCTCCTAGGCTTTAAAAGGAGATTCCTTCCTGTCCTATAACACACACGCGCAGTTCTCAGTCCGCGCAGGTTGCCGTCGCACCGATTCGGTCAGCGTATTAGTACTGCAACACCACTTACGCTCGATAAGAAAACATCTGTGAAACAAGGGTAATGTAGACAGCAGGGATGCGAAAATTGTATCGTCATAATCCTGAAACGATTGTGCATCACGAAAGTAGTTCTAACTTCTATCAGCCTTAAACTGCTAATATGAGCAAGATGCCCGTAAACCACTTTCCAATATTCAACAGAAAATCTCCTAGACACTACATTTTAAAATAGATTTTTAGCAAGAGATTGATTAACGGTAGTCAAATAAACCCTGATTACCGTACTTCATGTGAAGTATCGAGAATATTGATAGGAATCTTGTTTGAAAGGAATGTCCCTTTCACTACGCATCGAATGATGTGAGTGAGAATATCATAGTTTTATTATACATACAATTACATAGTATGTATAAAATCTTTGCCAAAACCCAAAATATTCAATAAAATATTTGCCAAAACCCAAAATATTAAATGGGCTTTCCTTCCAAATGAGAATCCTATCGATATTTCTCGATACTTCACATTAAGTACGGTAACGAGGTTTTATTTACCTACCGTTAATCAATCTCCTGCCAAAAATCTGTTTTAAATTGTGGCGTAATTTTCTGTTGAATATGGGGAAATGTTTTTCAAGCATCCTGCTCATACATATCAGTTTGGTGCACTGAGATGTTGGATCTACTTTCGTGACATTATTGTTTCTTAGTTACGACGACAGAATTTTGGTGTTCATGCTGTCACGTGATCCTCGTTTCATTGATGCTTTCGTAACACACGCGCAACGCTGAGTCAAGTGAAGAAGCGCCATTGTAGTATTACTACGCGGAATGTCGCGAAATGGTAGACGGCAACGTGCATAGGACAAGAAAGAATCTTCCATTAACGCGAATATTAGTTTTATACATCGAGCTGTCTTACCGCCAACACTAAAAATCGGCTAAGCTATCCAATGGAAAACCAGAATGTCTCCAAAAATATTTAAAGTAGAATTTCAAGAAGCAAGCAGTCTGCATTAAAGACTGGCCTTGTGAGGACTGACCCCATAGTCTATTATTTATCCTCACAAGGCCAGTCTTTAATGCAGACTGCTTGCTTCGTTTACCCTTTACCTTCTGATTTCTTCTTTATTTAGGAATCTTTATTTAGGAATCTTTGAACTCGTGAATTTTCCATGAGTTTTCTCATGAACAAAATCGCAAGTGTTATATGAGGCAATTTACCTTCTGAGACAAATTCAGAAGGTAAATTGCAGGTCAATGTACCAAATTAGTGTTTCAAAAAGGGGTGACTCCAATTTCGATTCTTGTTTGAACATTTCACAATGATTATTGACGCCAACGCATCGTACCAAAACAAGAAAGTAAACAAAAGATGCCGCATCCCAATTAACCCTAACCTACATAAAGTGTGACATGAACGAAGTTGTGATGTAGCCCGAAACGTGGTAATGCATTAGAACAAAAAAGTCTCTATCACCTAGACCATATCCCAAATCATATTCGGCCATGCTGAGAATAAGATAAGATGATGCCAAAAATGAAAGAGCACAATCAAAAGGGTTGCAAAGGGTTTTATCGAGCGTTAACCGCTTCCGGCAAAAAGTGCGACAATACACAGCAATAAGAAAGCAAATTACGAAACAAATCAAAACAAAAATTGTTGACTCACTACTGTAAACTGACACTCACGCGCACACGTTGATCTGCGCAGGTACAGCTAGTTGCATAACTAGGTTGTAGGGTATGTAAAACTTAACTATTTTCGTAGAAGGCTTTGTAGTATAAGAGAATTGTATGAGAGAGAGTTGTCATGCATAACCACGTACCATTATCGGTTGTACAAAATATTGGAGTTTCAGACAATTTTTTCTTGTAATGAGACCAAATGATTTTAAAGATCTCGCATGAAGGTGCAAACGTAAAAAAACAACACTGTAATCTAATCTTGTTCAAAGACCTAAAATCTGCCGAGACTTATCCTTTCTAGCAGGCAGCGATCTTCATGTTAAAGTTGGGAAATGGGTACAACTTGATACCCAGTTTAAAAACCGAGAATCTAAGCCAGAAAAAGTAATTTCACCATATACTACTCGATTTTCACCTTTACAATATGAAATTACACCAAAACAAAAACCGTAACGATATTTTGCAGCGATAGGCAGTACTTCACTACAGTTAGAACTCCTAGTTAAACATCTTTGAAAGTAGTTAAGTGGTAGTTACAACTACTACCGAATTTATAGTTTATAACTACTAGTAAAATTACTTTTTTATAGGTACGCTACTTGTAGTCAAACTACTTGTTGCTAAACAACTGTTTTTTTTTGTTTTTTTGTTTTTTCATTTTCATCAGCCAACCGGTAATATTGTAGAAAATAACAATGTAAAATACGTTTTTATTATTTTTTGGATAAGTTGAAATAGAGTTACAGAATTTTTTTAATTAGTTAAAACGTAGTTACAACTACTAATTACCACCGAAGAATTGTAACGTCAGGTGCCATTAGGTTTATTTAAAAAGTGGTCTGCAGTTAGCAGTAGCAACTATTTTTTTTTTCACTGTGGTTAGTAACTGTAGGTTAATTACTTTTTTTGTAGTTGTTCATTACTGCTATGATGTTCAAAACTGTCTTATTGTATGGCAAGGTAAACGTCACAAAGTTGAAGAATAATTTTAAATGAGATAGACAGATCGCGAGCTGACGTGTAGAAAGGTTGACGACTACATCCTAAGCAGTAAGGCCCAGAAGAAAAGAACATTAACGACGTGTTTACCTCCAGCTTTCGCCGCTTTCGCTTCCGCTTCTTGACACGTCCTCATATTCTAGTATCGCTATCAACTTGGTTTCCTCATTGTGACAAAGCTATTTCATAATATTTGTCAATGTAAAATAATCCCTAAAGAGAAGGTGATCCAAAACCGAAAAACGTTGAATCACAAGACTTTAATAATCTTTTGAGCGAAAAACTGCCCAGCAGTAATAACGGTTTAATAATTCAAAAACCAATTGTTGCAGATAATACTTTTAGTTGAAAGCGGGAAAACTGTGGGAATTCTCTAGAGAAGAGAATGCCCGCAGTTTACAACAGTTTAATTGATTTAAAAAAAAATTTTAGCCACAATTTCAACACGTTAGTTCGCATATTTTGAAACGATTTTCCTAGGTAACTGCAGTTACCTACAGCAGAACGCTTCCAATCTCTATGCAGCCTTTTCAGCAGCCATTAAGACTCAATCCCCCCCCCCTTTTGAGGTCTGCTACGAATGTTCTAATCGTATAATATTACATGCTAGCAGCGTGACAACGGTACCGCACCATCCTTTACCGCACAATCGTCATCACTTGATGAATCCAGAAAACTATCGATTCTTACGATATTTAATGCAGCAAAATTTAGAGCCATTTTCGAATATCTGCTAACAATGGCAAACAACGTAACTGAATTGCAACGATATACTCACGCGCCGTTCACGTGCTCTTCGTTCAAAAGGGCATTAAGTCGGATAATGATCGCAAACCTGGTTCATTCTTAACAATGCACAAGTGCGCGTTCAAACAACAGACTGGTTTTAAATGAGCTCGCTCACCAATCGCAGCCGTAGTGCCCTGGGGCCTAGCTTTAGGAAAGCACTCATAACACAACAACAATGATGAAATTTAGCACATATTGTCAGACACAAAATTTATAACCGCCTTTAAGCCCTCCTAGGAAATAGAAAAGTAGCACTAGCCAGTCATCCAAACCAAATACGAAAAATGTTAAAGGTCCCCTAACGTAGGTGTATTATATGCACAGCCTACTTAACGGTTGCAAGATAGGGCTCCAAATTTTAAATGTTTAAAACGACACTTCACGCATGGCTTACGAACTAAAACAAGCCACCTCTTTGTAGAGGAAGACGTGGACATTCATACGGGTAAACACCAGTAGCTAAAATAAGGATGATGTTGTCTTTCGTGATACCGAGCATTAATATTAAAGCTGTTGAATACACTGTGCGTGTTTGTTTAGTCGGCACAAGCTCAACGTAAGGTTTGGATACCTATAATATTCAGTGCTTCGTCTTCTGGTTGCCCAGTTTTAAGTCCCTTTCAGAGAACTACAGGTTATTTTCTAAAAGAACGATGCGCATTTAGGCAAGGTTTTCTTTTCAGCAGATCCCTCTTAAAATGTGTGTCTCTAGCCCATTGGCCGTTTACACAATACACACACCCACATGAGACTAAGCTTCTTTGATATACGGCTCATCAACATAGGTACAAGACTTCGTACCAGTTAAAAAAAATTTAAAATGGCGGTCAAAAGTGGCGTCCAAAAAGTAGTTTTGGGTTTGTAACTTTTAAATCGTTTATCAGGTTGTACACAAACTAGTTACGAACATTCAGAACAATATGTTTATCAAGAAGGGACATACACAAGTTTGGTGCAAATTCAAAATGGCAGTCCAAAATGTTGGGCAAAAAACGGTGATTCGAATGGAATTTGGAAAAGAAATATTTTTTGAACTACAATGTAGTCCTTGATTTTATACCATTTGATAAAAATAAAAAATAGCGTTAAAAAAAACGGATTTCGGCCAAAGAAATTTTTTTCGTGATGGGTTGCGAGAGCAAGATCTTCTGTTCACAGAACTATAGACCTTTCCGCATTAACGCAGTACCAGTTCCAGTATTTCTGAACCAGTGAGGGACAAGTTGCGTGCAGCAATCCTGATAACTAAATGCTAATATTTCAGCAAGCGAATAAGAGAAGGTCTACATCTCTGGAAATGTGAAATGTGAATCCAATCACCGTCGAACTTACACATTGCTGCTGTTACGTAGCGAGGCTAAAATTGTTCCCTCACAAAGAAATTTATATTTTTACTTAAATCCGTGTGTCATTATCTTTGTTGTCGTAGCAAGAATGCTTTACTTTGTTGTAAAATTTGGTCCACTGCAAATATGCATTAAGTACATTGAGTACATGACAGTTGTGGTTTTAAATCATTCTGTACAGTACTAATGTAATTTGGTGTTATTAATTTAGCTAACGATGGTAATAATAATGATCTGGTAGCGAGTAATGGACGTCTCGCTTCAACAGAGTCCATTTACACAAATTAAAAATATCACTTAGTAAATTTACTAGTTAATTTTCTGTGAACAGTAAGCCTCGTTCTCCCTCTCCCCCCCCCTTACCCCTCCACCCCCTCAAGAAGTTACTTTTCAGCCTTCATCAATTGTATAAATGTGAAAATTTGGTTAGTGGTGTTGCCTTAATGCTAAATGTAAATTGGAACTCATTTAAAGAACCTTTATTTCAGAAGATTGTATTTACCTGGTTTGTTTTCATATGATCAACGGTTCACAAGCCAAAAGAACGTTTTTCGACGAAACTAGAATGAATTTCTATTAGTAAAATATAATTGTGAAGAATATTCACACCAGCATTATTTCAGTCTAGTGAACGACAAACGAGTTGCAAGCCAAAATTATTTTTAGCCACCATATTGAATTGAAGAAAAATCCGAATAGGACGTTTTGTCATGAAAATTGGTTCTGAACATTTTTTGAAGAAAGTTTGTGTTCAACCTGATGAAGGTTTGGAAGTTACCAGGCAAAAACAGTGTTTGGCCCGCCGTTTTTTTTTTTATTTTACTCATCTGTTAAAGAAACCACTCATCTACCTACATACTTTGCGTGTTCTGAACCATACGCGAGGGTCAATACACAGGGATAGCAGTCATTGTGACAGCCAGAGTCTTATTTTTATGTAGGCTACATACACGCACTATTTGTAAGTTCGGATTGGGTTACAGTGATTACACATTTATTTATTTATTTATTTATTTATTTATTTATTTATTAGTAATAAGTAATTTATTACGACGGCTCGAAGTTCATGGTGAAGGATTATGTTCTTCCTTGATAGTTTTGAATACCGAAAAATCGGTCGACTCAGCATTTCTACTTTGTTTCAAATTCATGAATTATATTCACAGTTCGATCTCGCAAAACCAAAAGTCAAAGATTTCAAAGGTTTTCACCTCGAAACTTGCGAATTTTCGACAACCTTTACTGGGTGCTGGTGGGTTGACTGCCTGAAGAGGACAACCAGAAAAGGTTGTCGAAAATTCGAAAGTTTCGAGGTGAAAACCTTTGAAAATCTTTGACTTTTGGTTTTGCGTGATCGAACTGTGAGCATAATTCATGGTGAACTTGTGTGTGCCGTATAAGTCTGGTACAATGGAAAGGCACATGATAACGAATAATATGGCGGTAATATTAAACACATTATTTATTGACAAGTATTATTTTGAACATAAATCCATATTAGGCATCATCATAAACAAAAATAAACACAAAGTAACAGTTTTAAGTACAAAATAATAATAATAATAATAATAATCACTAAATTGCAGATTCCACATTTGTATATATATATGTATGTATATACACTAAATAAAAAAAAATCAGACCGAAGGTTTATCTGGGCATTGCTTAATCGATTATTATCATTATTATGGTCATCGTGGCTGAGCGGTGTGAGAGCTCAGCCTGGTTGCTGGAGGTTTGCGGATCTGGTCGAACCCCTGGAAAGAGAACCTTGGCAAAGTCCCCGCTAGGACTGCCGGCCAGGGTAGCGTGAGAGGCTACCATGCTCCTTCAGCGGCTATGGGAACTATTCTAGCCAATTTTGAAAAACCTTTCGGCCCCTACGATGATCGGAAGTTTCTCGGATCGAATCCCCGGGTTGGCACCTCCCTTTACCAGATATTTCTTCTTCTCTAAAAGTCTGGTAATGTTCAAAATTGAGCCGGTTCAGCCATACAAGCATTAAATTGCTTCGGCAAGCAGATCTGCCACCACCCACCACAATTACCACTTTACGTACATGCTCGTATTTCGTTGATCATAACAGAGCAGACACAATAACTCTTTATTAGCTACCGAGCGTCCACCTTGAACCAGTCGTTGAGCTAGTTGCGAGGGGCACGAAAGATAAAATAACCGGCGTCTTTAATCAAGCTAATGCTGTCGGAGCAGGTTTATTAGGCCTAAAAAACATTATTTTGTCCAATCCCAAACGCTTCGTAACATATTACGATTGTAAATCGGAAAAGACAAGATTCCACGTGATGAAAATTGCAGCAGTTGCCAACAAATGCATAAAAATTGAGTATTTTTAGATCCAAGAAATCTGCTCTTACAGCATTAACATTGGCCCGACAAACTACGCTAATGTTTTTACCTCCGCGTACATCCAGTGTCCCTTGCAGCTAGCTCAGCGACAAGCTCAAGATACGAACAAGATATTAACACGCCAGTTAATAAGGCATTAATGTCACTGCTCTAAAATGAATCATGGTGCATTATTATCGAATTTATCGTTTAACGTACCTAAAAAAATATAGTGTCCGTGGCCGATCTTGAGTTCGCCTCAGAACGAGACAGGTAATCATTTATATGTTTCTGGTAGCAGAGTGCCTTGTTGATATCCAAGATGGTTACAAAAAAAAATAGCGTCCGCCGATTAAAGCCGCCCCCTCCAGGAAGACGTAGCCGCTCATAAAATACATGCAGGACTTAGGCTGCGTACACTTAATAATTTCTTATTATGATTTCATGTAACTCTGGACCGAATTAGGTGGCCATCTTTACAGAAACAACTTTTAATATGACGCCAAAAAGTTCATAGTGTGTTATATCTCGCGTAAATTTACTTGTTTTCTTCATTGTTTTAAGAAGTGGTAGGTTTTACAGGCGTGAAAGGAGTGCAGGACAGAAGGGCAAGCAGTGTAATTGTTGTCCCCCTTGACTAAGTTAAATTAAAAGTGCTTGGTCTCCTCAGTCCTATTAAACTAATGCTTCTCTTTTTTCTTCCTCCTTTTTTCCCTAGAGATAAACGCATTCCGCCCACTCATGACCCCAAAAGCACAATTTCCTGCAGCGAAAACAAGGCCTCTTTCTCTCTCTGCACCAGCCAGCAAAAATGCATTCCATCCAAACAACAAAACGCCGCCTCAGAGCTTCGGAAGTCGAAACAAACAACAAGGCAGGTTTGGCTTTGGATTCCTTGGCATTTTCATTCAAAAGCCTTTGAATGTTGACACTAGTGGTAAGACACTAGTGGATGTTTGTTTATTTAGTGTTAAGATACTTACTGGGTTTTCCCGGAACCTGTTTGCGTTTCCTGCTGAATATAAACGTTAGACTGCATGACTGGGGAAGTGAACTCACGCCCCTTGAAATCAGAGTCCGAATCTAAACTGCTTAGCCATCCGAACAAACAGGGCGAAAAGCCAAATGGGCTCTAAAAATGTTAAATAATTACGGATGCAAAGCTATTTACGCTCCCTTTTGGACTTAAATGATGGACTGCCTGAGCAGGGAATTTAACCCACGACCTTCGAAACGAAAGTCCGAAGTCCTACCGTTAAACCGTTTCAGTATGGCTTAGCAGTAGGATTTCGACGTTTGGTTTCAAATGACGTAGGCTCAATTCCATTCTCAGGCAGTCCAAGAGGCAAATTAAATAGGTAACAGGAAATAGTAACATGAAACGGAGCGTCCATAATACTATTACCTCGGGTTCCATCTCTCGTTCATCGTCGCTACCCCATGCGGTCAAATTTGGAACGAATGATCGTAACTATTTTCTCGGATAACACACGTTAAAAATACGCTATATAGGTTTTAACCTAATAGAGAGATGCGGGAAAATGTCATTCCGGCAACGATTCATCCAAAACGCCTCCGCCTGCAACAGCATTCCACGATCGTGAAACGGTGAAGCAGATAGCTACTGTAAGTCAAGGACGACTGAGGCAGAAATCGCGTGTTTCACCTCCCGACTCAACGCCGGTTCACGCGCTTGCGGAAAACTGATGCGTTTTATTGTTGCTCTGGTAAACAACTGGGCCGAGAAACGAAATCGACAGCTTTTCTCCCATATGACCTTGTGACGAGAGATGGAATATGAAGCAAAAGTTGCAACATGGACACACGATACAATTATTCGCTGCTGGCGGTACTGGCACAGCATAACCAGCAAATGACCATAATCAAATTCGCGAACGATTGTCTGTCCGTTAGTCATTTAAAACCAAAATTGTGTTATGGTTTGTCAATAGCTAGAGGCCTACAGCGTTGGACATCGATTCGTGGTTTGAAATCGGTGTTATGGAATGTTATTAGGAACAAAGGCAATTTAATACGATATATTTTTAGGAAAGGTTTAGGAACACGTCCATACTGAAGCCACTGTGTACAAGGGCAGCCTTCTCACGAACTGTCCAGAAAATGGAACTATAAAATACACTACAAAATCGGATTACGAAATAGTCTACACAAAGGGTAGAAATTTAATTTTAATATATTGGCTACAAATTAAATTGCGAGTGAAACTCCCGATTTGTTCAAAATCCGAGCTCTTCCTTTCTTGTTTTTTTCATGAACTCCTGGTTTCGAGCAGCTTTCTGGAAGATTTGATGAAAAAAAATGGCTTCCATGTGCAATAAGTTAAGGCATCTGTTCTGAAATGGGAACCATGTCTTGATAGAATTGGCTAGAGCCAGTTGCTTAGTGACGACAGACTGAAAGGGCCAGGCCAAACCCGGGTCTTCACACTCCTGATGATCCCAAAGGGATAGAGGAGGACTCTGGACCCATGCCAGCTTCGCCCTTTCACCCACACCCTTCCGACCTTCCTTTCCGCTATCATAGAAGCAGGACACAAGTGCGTTCGTCAACTTAATTTGTCGCTTGTTGTATTTCACCCCGAATCAAGGTTGGAGGAGAATACGTGACAAAGGGTTAAAAAATATAAATCGCCAACAACTTGCTATTTTTATTGCAGAAATTCCTTATGGATAACAGGGAAATATTCTGATTCACGTCCTTACTAAAGAAACACGAAACTGCAGATAAGAAAGCTAATAAATATACTAAAGTCATTGCATTCTAGACAGTCGTACACTGGTTTTTGCTGCTTTCCTCTTTCCAGTGGCGTAACTACTGTGCTTCTGGGGTTGACAACGTCAACGGGCCTCGCTGCCTAACGGGCCCCCCACACACAACCCACTTGAAAAATATTTCAATGCTAGAATAAACTAAAACACAACTTTCGAAGTGGCGAAGTGCTTTGCAACCTCAATCTCTTGGTGTGGCGCTGAGCCCATACTTTCAGTCTCGTGATGCCCAAGGCTGAATAGTGACGTTTATTGTTTGGATTATTTGCAGTAGCCCACCCTACTGTGGGGCGGTGGGGGGGGGGGAGGCAGTGCCTCCCCAAGTCCTTTAAGTCAAAGTAAAATTTGAAAAAGTATAGTACAGCATTTACTGCCATAAAACTTGCCTTTTTAATGTTTCAAAAGCGCTAAAACTGCTGAAAATGAGAACTTATGTTGTCCAATAGAACCAAGCCTTGGTGGACACATCCAAGACGTAGAATATTTTTTTTCCACAGACAAGAGACTACAGCGGTAGTATGTTCAGACTCTTCTGGATCATGTCATAATGTCATAATTAGGCATATACTGCACGTGGCATTTTATTATTTACATTAGCGAGTATTCTTTGGAGGGTGACGCGCTCAAAGGCGAAGCCTTGGTGTCATAGAATACAGGGGAACAATTTTGCTAGGTAATCACAATCGGAAATTCCTAAGATCTTTTACTTGTCACAATCGACACGAGCACGAGGCATCACAGGGCCCTTCTCTTAGGGACCTTCTAAGCAACTCTTAGGTAAGTTGAAACCCGAATTAGGTCAAACATGGGAAACAGTTTAATGACAAACTCCCTCCTTGAACTCCCAGCACCCTATAGTGGTCATCAGCTCAACTAATGATTATTTCACTAGGACATTCATTAAAAAGGTTCTAAGCCAAATTCAGTGCCTCGCCTAGGGAATACTTAGTTCCAATGGACACAGTTTAAGATCAAAGGACGTCCCAGAAACATGATAGAATAGAAATGAAATTTCACAGTTAACTTCAGCTTTAACTGTACCCTTATTACAACCTTTGCTGAACTACCATATAGTCGAAATACCTTTGAAATTCAGTGTCGCTGAACTTCTTAGGATGATTAAGGGCAGATGGTAAGATTTCCGCTTCAGCCAGAGTTGGGGAAAAGAAGGAGGCAAACGCCGATCTTCGTACCTTCGTTAATTAAATCGCGCTTTTTTTTCCTTTTGGGTCGTGCGTGTCGGGATAGAGTGTTGGTTGGGGGTGGATGGGGAGGAAGGGGGGTGGCTAGGGGGGGGGGGAAAAGACTGTTCGAAATTAACTGCGGCGAAGCCTCATTGTCGCTGCGAGGCGTCGGCATCGTCTAGCATTTGCCGACATTTAAATTAAAGTCGCGTTTGCTGACGCCAGCCCGCCTGTCTTCAAGATATTGTAGCTGGCCTATAATTACGAACGCATCACAACGAGACAAGATGGCGGAAAAGTAAACACGAGATTCAGCCCACCGAACAACCAGACCTGTCAACCGACTCTTGCGACATTCCAAGCACGAAATATGTCGAATTAAGTCTGATATTCAATATAGACGGACTGAGCAATTCCTTGGCAGGTAAACACACGGAACGTTTATTGGTCTATTGGTTAACTGAGCAATGGGGGATTCAGTGAAGCAAGCCACTGCTAGCTAGGTTGCCTCTGACAGACAATTTGGAGGCAGAGTTCGTCTATGGCTTGATAGGAACGGATGTATGACATTTACGAACGATACCTCATGTGCGGGAAAAGGATTTGACTCAAGGAAACGAACAGCTGCGACGGAGAACGGAAATACAGTGCAAACGTAAATCAGTTTTCCACGAATTGACTGTTTTGCATTCTAATTTAGTCAAACTTTCTCCTGTAAAACTTTTAAGGCAAATTACTATCACACGCTAAAAGGCAAAACCGTTGTTAGATTTTTAAATCCGGAATTACCAGAAACTTCAAGAGCCTAAATGGAAAAGAAAACAGTGTAGACTCTTAGAATTGTGACATTTTTCTTTTCGCAGATGATATTTTCCTCCTTGCTTGTAATCATGAATATGATAAACTTTTGTCCATGTTGCAACATGATTTTGACTTAATAAACTCCTGGTTCATAACAAATGAAGTCATCATCAGTGAAGAAAAAACAGTCTGTATGACTATCAAATCCCCGCACACTCCGAAGTTTTCTGTCAAAAACATTTTCCTTCACTCTAAATTCTGTACGACAAGGAACTGTGATACTACCTGCTTTAAAATTAAAAACGTAAGTGAAGCAACTTATTTAGGATTCCAAATCGACTCACAATGGACCTACAAAAGGCAGATCGATAAAATTGCACAAAATTTACGTAAACTTATGCCTAGTCTCTATCACATCAGACACCTCCTTAACATAAAAAGCAAAAAAATGATCTATTATTCTTGGGTTGAAAGCTTGATTAGATATGGTATTGAAATATATGGATTTGCTGCTAACTGCCACATAAATAGAATGCAAAAACTGCAAAACCGAATCGTAAAAATTCCTTTTAACGAATATGGAAATTTAAAATCTAAACAAATATACAGGAAAACAAAAATACTCAAAATTAAACAACTTAGAGATTTCGTTGTAATTCTAAAAAACTATTTTAACTGTGACCACAAATTAAGCTCAGCAATAAAGAAGAATTAATTCAGGAAAGCCACATATTGATATGAAGTGCCTTTTGCCAAGAACCAATATGGCAAACAAACAAACAAATATAAAATTCCTTCTTTATTTAATGAAATCCCTATTGAACTACTCCAAATTGATGGGAGAACTGAGATTAAAAATAAACTATTCGACTACTTCTTACTTAATCAAGAAATCGATTAAATAATGCCCAGATAAACACTCGGTCTAATTAAAAAAAATAAAAATAAATTTTTATTAATATAGTTGTATTTACATAGATATATACATAAATGTGGAATGTGCATTTAGTGATTATTATTATTATTATTTTTTGGTTTTGTTTTGTACTTAAACTGTTACATTGTGTTTATTTTTGTTTCTGATTCCTACTATGGATTTATGTTCAAAATAGTACTTGTCAACAAATAATGTGTTCTATATTTACCTCCATATTATTGTTATCATGAGCCATATATTGTACCTGCCTTATACGGCACACACAAGTTCACCATGAACTTCGAGCCGTCGTAATAAACTTCTTACTTACTTACTTACTTACTAGTCAAGTTGGTCATTTTTTTTTAAAGCTGGACCAAGGAAGACATTGTTTAACCTACGTACTTGATTATTTGGCCTATTATGGCCTTTTTATACGTGATTGAACCTAACATGCATTAGATATCCACGAATTGTCTGCCCATGTTACTACATTGAAATATAATGAACTCTTGAATCACACCAAGTTTTTTTATGGTACCAAACTCATATTTCATTCGCTAATTTCGTCCTATAGTTTGTTCGAAAGCAGCTCTTGATTGAATTATCGTGTTAAATATTCCTATTTTTAGCTAATAATAATGCAACAGTAATGCTTGCCCAATCAATGGTCGAAGCTAGAATAAGTACTTAGCTATAGTCATCTAATACAAAATAGTCTTAGGCACTCGCAAAGAGATAATTTCTACACCAAGTAAAAATTACGCTATTGTAAAATCTGTGTGTGCCAACTGCCACTAAAACTAAATTGATAACCTATAACAAACATTTTTGGAAGTGAGCTCTTGAATACAAACGCAAATTTATTTACAGAAATATGGAAAGTCTCTTATAAAGTGTGAAATTTTTAAAATTTATAATACTCCTCATTTTGATGCAAAAATACACAATGTTCTGTAACGTGCAGTTACATCAATAACAGGTGTAGTTTTGCTCCAAGATACAAAACTACATTTTAACGTAAAAGTGGAATGATCATTTTTTGTATTCCATCTTGAATTTGAAGAATAATTCTGAGAAGCTGCACGTCAGTTAAAGCAACTAATGTGAGTAGCTCAACATTGTGAAAAAGAACAATGCTCTATTGTCTAAACACTGTGTATTCAACAAGTGAATAGTCTGACCAACTGCTTTTGTTCCTCAACCAGCTCCGCACTAGAGTTCTGGAGTCCTGGGCCAAACCATTAACCGGGCCTCCTTCAAGAAAAATTTAGACCCCCCTTTTATTTTTATTTTTTAGGTGCTTGTACCATAATAAACCGGACCCCCCTTCATGAAAAATGTAAGGCCCGCCCCTTTTTTTTTTACGTATTTGCCCACTTTATTAGCATTTTCCCTTGTTTTTCATGTGCTGTATCCTGTACTGCTCGGGGGTGCTCATGCTGTGTTTGGGGCCCCCTAAAAGTCCCCCCCCCCCCAATTTCGGCCCCCGTCCTCAACCTTTACACTTAACATGAATGCTTTTATACGGGATATGTTTTCTAACGAAGCTTAAAGTAAGTCTTATCCAGTACTAAGTTTTTTGACACCCTTTCGCATACTTTAACCTTAAATGCTGGCTGTTCGTCCATTTTTACTTAAAACACCAAGTAAACAGCTTGTGTAATCTTATTTTTTTTTATCCTTGGCAAGGTATCGCTCTGCTTCTCTCCCTCATTAGTAGGCCTAATAGGATAGTGCAGATTTGTTCTTCTGGTTTCTCGAGCAACAGCTTAGAGAAGCACGAGCCAATTAGGGAGGCAGCGACATTAAGCACTTTTGCCGATTGGAGGATTAGGAAGCGTTTGGTGTCAAAACAGCGCAAACAAGACGGCCATATTGCCAATCTAATTAGCTGTGATCAAGGAGCGAAGAGAACTGGGCCACGACACAAAGTGCCTTCCTTGCAAAACTCCGTGCTGAAATATTATCCGTGGAAAAACAACAAAAACAGGTCCTACATTCAGACGGTAAAATAAAACTCGTGACAGATTGATTGGTCGAATGATTTTCCACTCATCAATGTTTACCTATCCTAAGTCAAAAAGGCTTTCGAAAGATAATAGGCAAAGGAAAAGGAAAAATTAAGGTTTAAAGTCCTTTGCAAGTTGTAAGGTCACCTCGGGAAGGAGAGGGATAACCCTAGCAACCTTGCATCATTGTCGACGCGTCATTAAGCCTCTATTTTCCCTACCCCATCCCCTCCCCAGCAAAATTCCTAGGATCTTACCTGCCACAATCGACACAAAATCGACAAATCAGAGTTGTTACGAAGAAAGTTTAAGGGAACCATACATCCATACAAATGATAATAATTTTTGTCAATTATTGCGTAATTTAAATTCAGCTGCGTGGGCTCTGAAAAATAAATTGTTAACACCAGCAGAAGCCCGTGCTACGCCTGGTGGGGCTTAACAGGAATGGTGTTTTGGTGCGACCTTTCCCCGGTCCCATTTCATATCCCCCTGGCTTACTGTCACTATAGATTTCCATTGGCGACCAAAGATGGCAAACCGTGCTAAACTTTGTTGCTAAGTTTTTCATCTCGTCATAGTTGTTTTTTTTTTTTTATTTCCCTCTCATCGTCTATATAGTGGAACACAGTGCGTGATAGAGGTGGGCGCCTCAACATTTTCGTTGAAAGAGTGGCAGAAGTGTACAGAAAAGCGGTTGTGACTAGGTAGTCGCTGTAACCGCTAGTGATACTCACATACTTATTCTTTTTATTCGTTTGTCACGGCATCGTGGTGAAAAAAGTATTACAGATCACGTAGACAACATAAAAAAATGCTCAATGTCGTTCACTTCTTTCCACCAATCCTTCTGCAAAAGCAGAACAAACTGATCAGTTAACAGGAAACAAACGGGTTTTTTTTTCATCAGTGGTTAGCATTGATTTTATTATCACGTGATGTGCCCTTTCTTACTATTTAAATTAGATTACAGCAACACTGAAAAGTATATGTGTATACACAAATCTATGAACTTATGCCTCTGATTTGTTTAGTTTGAAGTGTACAGATACATGACCTGACTTACAACACCCTCTTGTTTATTTTGATCTCACTGGCGCTTCAATTATATTGACTGAATTTTATTTTTTTTAGTCAAACTAAGTCCTTTAGTCAAACTTAATTCACGATTTAGTAAAAAAAACTGTGATACATACACGGTAACGACTATACTAGGGGCCACCCGTTTAAGATCGCTCTGCCCCCTGCTAAAAGGGACTGTGTAAAATACTTCTTCGCGAACCGCGTTTATCCCCCTGGAATGGTCTATCATCAGAGTTAGTCAACTCCTCGAGTCTCAACCAGTTCAGGCATGGTCTTCGGAAGATAGAGCTCACTATTCATTTGAGATGTTTTTAAACTAACAAATGCAAATGTAACAAATCGACTCTAATGGGACTGATTTTAATCTTTTAAACTTTTATATATGTTTTTAATATTTGGGACAGATATTAGTGGATGTCACCCCATCCCTTTCTGGATCTCCCTTTATCATTAGTGTAATAAATTATTATTATTATTATTATTATTATACACGACTGTATTGTATACTTCAAACAGAAAACTTCAAATAAAGCTGACTGTTACTGAAATGAATGCAAAAATACGCTAGAGCATTGACGCCAAGCTTTACCAAAAACTATTAACCGATACCTTAAAATGAGAGAAATAAGAAAACACAATGTAATGCACTTCCAGAAAACTTTATGAATTTTTAGCCTTATTATTGCCTAGTCTTACAGAACACATATTGTTATAAGTGAGGGCAGTGTGATTCGTCATTAATTAGAGATATTTTTTTTCCCTTTAGTTTTCGACATTTTTAGAGTGTTCGTTCGTCCACGATTCGTGATCAGAAAATCACGGATTGAAAGACCGACCAAAGTGGAAACAAAGCATTAGCTTCAAAACCTTCAATAAATAATGAGCAATTAAAACTAACGGATAAGAGTCTTTCATCAGGTTTGATTTTCAACCGGAAATGTGTCTTGAGGCCACGGAAATTCTTTAGCGTGTGCTTAGGTATAATGTAGCCTACTTGACGTGCATTATGCAAAAGGATTTAATAATTCTAAAATCCGCTCAGCTAAAAGAGTGAAGCTCGGGAAATTATCTTTTTTTTTTCATCAATATGAACAAAAGTTAGAGAGTTGGTAGAGTCGGGCCAGAGGTGGTTCACGAAAATATTGACAAGAATGCGATAATTTTCTTGCACTCGATTCCTCACAACTACACAGATTAAAAAAAGTGATCCAATCCTAACTGATAAAATCTTATAATCTGTTACGATTCGATATCCCGTTTTATGATGTTAGCACGATATCACTTACCAGGGGTTATTCAGTGAAATTGGTAATTCTGAAATTCAAACTAAACTGCAGTAGGGACGTTGCAGCCGGTTCATTCCAGCTTAAAATTCGATGAGCGAAGAGACTGTCTTGTCGCCTTCTTCAGAGTCTGCTTTTAGAAGACTGCTAGACAAACACTGTCTTAAGACTTTCATTTTACGCCCGGAATTCTGCCCCTGATTTTATAAACTTCTTTTTTAGAGGCCAGGCGAGTTGTTAGCGATCAACTACGAACCTTTTCTCTTCCCTTTGTTGCTAGTGAAAAATGAATCGTATTTTACTTTATTACAAAACTTTTTTTTATTCGGTGGACAAAATTTGCAAAGGGCACCACCAACCAGTTCATCAGCAAGAAACCATTTCAAGTATTTGTTTTTACAGTTGATTAGGCTGCTAATGCACTTCCTGCTTTTCTTTTCTTAATTTGGTACAAAATAAAGCAATTAATAAACGTCTTATTCAAGAACCTAAATACACTAAAAAATCGTTACTTAAGACACGAAGGTACACCAATATTTTGGTCGAGGGGGGGGGGGGGATTGAGGCTTAATTGAGGCTTTTGGTCGAGTGAGCGAAGCGAACGAAGTCGCGTTTACTCGGACGATCTGGAATTTCGTTATCAGTCTCTTTTTGATTCGCAGGTACAAGCAAACGCATAAACCGATTCGAATGAAATTTAGTAGGAACATTTTTTTTATGTAAGGCAGAACAACAGTTAATGTTATAATATAATAATATAACTTTCTCCACCAAGGGTGGACGGAGACGGCAGGGTGGTGAGCCTCTTACACCGTTCCAGGTGAGAAATTAGGGCAGATCAGGGCAGTGGACGTCTGAGAAAACGTTGGAGGGGTTCCTTCCTAAGCATTCGACGAAAAGATGGGATAGAACTAGCATTTTCCCTACGAAGAGCACTCCAAACTGGAACCACTCGCACAGAAAAAAAATGCCTACGGCAATCTGTGCGACACGCTGGAACAGCCAATTTCCAATTATGTCCCCTAGTTACATTTAAGCCAAGGGCAAAATAAAAAAAACGGAGGATCAACATCGATGAGGTTATGCAAAATCCGAAAAACCAAAACAAGATCGAACCTCAATCTGCGCAACTCCAATAACTCATGGCAATAAATGTTCATGGCTTTGCGACAAACGCACTTTTTTTGGGCGGGGGGGTGGGGGGGGAGCGATGCGCAATTGCATCCCATTTTACTGAAAAATTTGGGATTGCGTTGAAAGATTCGAACAAAATTTGATAAGAATAACCCGAAGGACCTCGTGCACGGTTTTACGGTTCTTGGTGACTACCAAATCGTTCTTCAGATGGGCCATAATAGCCTAATAATATTCAGAAATAAAATTTCATCAAGCAATGTCTTTAGGTTTTCTGAAAATCCAAAGCGATGGTCAAAAATGACATCCAAAAATGTTTTTTAGGTTCCTAGACCAGAAACCTAGAACCTACTGTCGAGGCCAAACTCCGCTTGCGTCCCCGCACAAACCATTTACGAATTATACTGTACTTGGAATTACATTTTATTTAAGAAAGGTCTATTCAAATTATTTTTTGATGGCTGTACCCAGTGGCAGTCGGTTGAAATTTAAGATTTCAGTGGAATGGAGGGCACAATTTGTAGTGGTGTACTACAAGGCTCTGTTTTGGGCCCTCTACTTTTTTTGTAATGACCTGTCGTCACACATTGCTGCTGACGATAGAAAACTGAGTTTACAGGTTTTCTCTGATCGTGCCTATTCACATCTCCCGTCAACGTTATTTGAATTATAGCACTGGTTAAATGACTAGCAGTTGCCCCTTGCTCCAAGTAAGACAAATTTCCTACATTTGGTTATTCAAATTTGGGGTATGATTATTCGTTATCTGGGTCAGTGCTGTTTGCCACACATTTAAAACACTTCCGTAGCTATATATGAATGACGTTACACACCTAACTCTACAGTGTTGGGTTTTAAACGACAAAAAGGAAATATGAAAATTGTGAAACATTATAAAAATTTTGGAAAAAAATTGAAAAATTATGAAAAAAAAATTGGGAATAATTACTAAAAAAATCAAATTTTGGTCCACTTCACAACTGTACCTTTATTGTTCCAAAGTCATTGAAGGCGCGAGTTTAAGTTGAAACAAACAATAACTTGTTTAACTCTTAGTTCGTTAATGCATGCAAGATTCGTATGCTTTCTTACGGTTTCATACGCGAATCGCTATGACGTGAAGTTGCCAGCTAATGATCCTGCTCACCAACGACGCTCTCACAAAACTCGTCAATGTCTTCCAACCACTCTGCATGAGACGTTCTCCATTCCCTCCTACGTTCAAGGACCTCACCACATCTTTCGCATTGAGCCTCGACGAACGTTTCATCCTTCTGTAATATCACATTTCTATAATTTACAACGATTAGCACCGACTTTCAACGAAGAAGGTTGAAGAGGTACGAAGATGGCCGCTCTTGATGTCTTTACACATGTGAGAGTGCCGTCAGCCAATCCTTTTCCTTCACGCCCCACCGATTTGCTCATTGGCTCTTTTCCTCCCTGGGGTCTAATGGCCCCGACCCTCTCCCTAGGCCAAGTGCCCAACACAAACTTCATTACGACGCCTCGATGGGATTTGTTAGTCGCCATGAAAATATGATGAAACGAGTCTCGTGAGATCTCGTCTGCCATCCCCCCTCCCCTCTTTCTCCTACCTTCTTTCCACCGCAGAAGGAGACACGCCTCAACTTGTTGGCCAAGCGCTCAATATGCACCATATTGCAGCTTGACAACCAAAGGCGCTAGAGGCAAAAGTCTTATTCATTTGCTTTTGACATTGCTTAAGCTATGTTCTTCATTCAAACTTTGAAAGAAGGGGCTGTATGTTTTGGTTGCGGTGAAAATTAAAGTTGCCGCCCGCAGAGCTTAACTCTTGCTGCTTAACTTTATGATGAAGATTTCGTTTTATTCAGTCAACCACTGATTCCTTAAAAATTGATAGAAACGAGATGTAAATTAATTTTTTCGTTTTTGAACTCATAAGAACGCGCCAATTTCATCTGCACAAATTCCGTCCTTATGAAAAGCTACTAACATCAGCGATGTCTTCAAAAAGGGAGACGCATCAGATCCAAAGAATAACAGGCCAGTTTTCCTAACCTGCGTTCCTTGTAAGATTTTTGAAACCTTGATCGGAGTTTTATGTTGTCTTTTCATAACTAAACTGAAACTAATTTACTGACAAATAACTAATTCAATTTTCAACCAGGACGATCTACTTGTTCTTGGACGATTCGATTAGCTTTCGAGGATTGGACGAGTTCAATCGATGCGGGGATGCCAAGTGACATCGTTTTTCAAAAGCTTTTTGGTCAGTCTCACGGGCTAAACTTTTAGCCTTTAGGATGGACTGCCTAGCTTACAGATGAATCTTCTACATTAGCTGTCTGAATTTTTTTTGTTTGGCTTCCCAGTGGCAGAGTGGAAATTTAGGGTTCCAGTTCTAAACAGGCTACAGTTGGTAATTGTTTACTACAAGGCTCTCCGCTTTTGGCCCGCTACGTATTTTAATTTGCATTGGCCTCTCGTTACACACTTCCCATTGTGACCTTGTTGACGATTCAAAACTGAGTTCATAGGTTTTTTCTGATCATACCTAATTCACAGCTTAAGTCAGCTTTATTTGGGATACAGCACTGGACAAGAGACTAGCAGTTGTCCCTTTGACCAAGTAAGAAAAATGTCCTCCGTTTTTTTGTTTTTTTTTAAATATTCAATTTGGCTATGATTATTCATTATCTGGTTCAGTGTCTGGAGTGTGTTCAGGATCTCTCGGGGAGCTGGGAGGGAGAAAGGTCTGGTTTTCCAAGAACTTAAAGTTTACTATACACGTTAATTGTATTGTAAATGCCGCCCTCAAAAAAACTGCTTTGATTAAGGAATTTTCTTTAAAGTCAAGTGACTTTATTTGACTTTTGCTCTACATACTTCACGACGATGTTGGGGTGGACTACAGCCTTCTTTTTTTTTAATTCAGGGGACCTGAGTGCAATACCTGGGCACACCCACTTAAGGTTCAGTTGTGAAGTACGGAACCCAGTTCAAACAGGAATCTCCTCACTTTGTTGGTAACTTATCCCACATTCATGTACAATTGGATGATTAGAATTTTTCTATCACAAATAGTAATAAAGTACAAAAAAATAAGCTTGGTCATGTCCAAAGTAGTTCATCACGGGGCAGCACGTCATATTTTTCACACGCAAATTTGATTCTGCAAAAATGGAGATAATTTCTACGAATTTGGAATTCCATTTTTGCAGAATCCATTTTTGCAGAATTCATTTTTTGCAGAATATTGACCTCAAAATTAATTTATGCGAAAATGGACATTTTATTGCGAAATTTGATTCTGCGAAATTTGATTCTACGAAATTGGAAGATAGAATTGTATCAAACTAACAACAATGAAGATGAAGAGATATGAACTAACAAAGTAGTTAGTACTGCTCTTTAGAAGAAAATGTTACTTCGAAGTAAAAAAAAAAAAATTATGCTTGACAAAGAGTCGTACATGACTAAGAAACGTGGCATTTTAGTGTGCATGTGTGCACCCTACTGGCTTTACATTATCTTGTGAAGTAATCAGGTTGGATTGTTCGTCTCCGTGGTACATATGACGATCATAGTGATCCAGGTCGTCGGTATTCAGTTTTAGTCATTCATTGGCATAATGCATCACATTGACTGAGTGTTTTAATGACACCGTTTGAGACTTGCTACTTTCTGTTAAAAATGTTCTCAATAGCAAAATACGTCCTGCACGCCACACCCCGTGTCTACCTCTCCCCCCAACCACAAACAAAAAAGTTAGCAAAGTTGAATAGTTGAAAAAAAAAACATGAACCCCAAAGGCCTATCGAGCACTACAGTATCTTGAAATGCCAAAAATTAGACTTTGCTCCGGACCTCGCCCCACCCATCCCCGAATTCGAAAGGGATGCCGCTATTGGAGTGTACGTTTGTTTTTAAAGTGGCAAAGAACATTTAT
>JAHWFP010164661.1:0-27566 GCA_023313725.1 Lithobius niger | reverse complement strand
ACGCTGAAGATTCTGGAATCAGTAAATTTGCATCAAACAGGTTTTCAGAGAATCAAGTCAGTAACCCTTTGTTTCTCATTAGTTTGGTTCCATTTCTTAAAGTAAGTCTGTCTGTGACCCTTGGGTGGCAAGACACTCGCCTCGAGATGAGATGCAGCACGCGCCCTCATGTTGTTGAACCAGCGTTCCTTGGGAAATCGAGAGAGTAGCACAGAAGGGATGCAGTGATGTGGGGGTAGGGGGGGGGGGAGTGATGAAAAAGAGAGAGGCAGGGCGCCCCTAGCGTCCCTCTCGTCGCTCACGCTTTGTCACGTCATGTCCGAAAACTGTCAAAAGGAAGATTCACGGACGGGAGAGTCTGACACCAGCAAAATGGACGGAAGCAACCATGTGGACACAGAGGCACGGATGGCAGACACAATTTAATACTCTCCCATCGCAATTTAATCGACTCTACTCCCTTGCTCCCTTTCCCCGCCCCCCTGCACATAATTTGGTTCGTTCTTGTAGAATGCTTGCTGACCTTACCTTTTATTAACATGACACTGGCTCGTGTAATGTCTGTGCATGCGCAGTCTTCGTTGTCTAAAGATAAGGCTGTAGTCCATTGTGATACCCAGCCGTAGTGATTCAAACACATAGTAAAAGCTTTTTAGTTTAGGAGGCAAAGTTTTGATGACTCATTTTGGTCGGTATGTCAAATACTTTTGTGTCTCTTAAACAAAAGAATTCTGTCCCACAAATCTAACGTCAAAAATAACGCTCAAACAAACTCACTCGTCCAGCACAAGATAAAGACGGGGCACACCTCAGACCTTGAGAAAGCACAAGCATTTTATTTCACGAAAAACAATATAAGGCCAAGCCCAGTTTAAATCTTTAAAATCTCCGCATTATCCCGCAATATCCTCCTGTGCACAGCCACATTTTGCCGGAAAACTACGAAGTAAAAGAGCATGTCCCTATTTTACAAAAACTAGGTATCTCCAATTTTCTCACCGCAGGGAAAACCAATACAAAGAGCACAGCAAAAATCCCATTACTCACTTCATCTGAACTAGCATCCAAGATGTCAGGATCCCCCTACTGGCTGTTTCTAAGCTGCCTGATGTCCATTTTTATTTACTATTTTTATTCATATGCTGTGTTTTTCCGTTTTTCTAGATTTAAAGTGTTTATCGTTTGACTTCTACGATTTTTTTTATTGCTTGATAACCAAGCGGGGATTGCGTCGAAACGTCTCAAATTGTGTACTTTATGTATTGACTTGCCTTTTTGAGCGTTGTACCCTTTAGACTGCTTTCAGTAACTTTTCAGCACTGTAACTTTTGAAAATGTGATTCCTGTTTTGTTTAGAAATATTGGTGCTTCTGTTGTCTGTACAGTTATAGTGAAAGCAGCTGAAACGTATTTTGAATAACAGCTTTTGACTCACAATACTTTTGTTTAAAAATGATCCATTCACTTATAGAATCAGAATGGGCTGATTACATGCGTCCATACGACTATTCTCCATTCCTTTGCTTGAATAATTAACTGCTTACATTAAATTAACTTAATTTTAAAGTAATAGTTACGCATGAAACGACACACAAAAATGTTCATAAAATAGGGTCATTCCTATTTTCAATAAATAAATGAAAAATGTACTAGATCCTTTCACCTTAAAACAGAAATGGAGCGAAATACCACGGCACGACGTCACAAAATAATTAACACGAATAAGTGGTTTGCCACAAGGCCACAATTTTATTTTATTTGATTTCTCTCAAAATGGTTATTTTCTGCCACAAAATAATCTTATTCAAGAACTGAACGAACATATTCAAAGATAATCAAAGATTCGGCAATATTTGGAATTTCTCACGTGTAACTTAAATGGCTGCCAAATAACGTGAACACTTGCTTAAATTTGGATCTACCGAACCAGCCTAACTAGCAGTTTGGTGTTTTTCGATGTTCATAGTATAAAACCATAAATGGTGCCTATGCATTAAACGGTACTGTACATCGTAGTCAGTTCCGTCTACTATGTGTGTATTAGAAAATAACCGTCGTGTGATCAGAACTGAATTAATTAGGGACTCATGAAAGTTAGCATCTGCAAATATGATTATTGGATTACGACTGGCAGCCCTCGTTGGTAGCTGTCATGACACAACGCAGTGATTGATTGTTTAAATAATGAACCACTCAGGTACCCAACCTTTGGCTCAAATTTTGAATCATATACTTTAATTATTTAAAACGATACAGTCAAGTACGCCATTAGGCGTTCACACGAAGTAACATGATGCCAGAAAAATTGTTAATAAGACTAAATCTTTGACTTTACCTTTTATTTGACCGAGTCTAGTAAGATTTTGGGGCCCAAAAAAGAATACTGCTTCTAGAACTCTTGCTACGAGGAATGCTTTAAAAGTTGCAAGTCTTGGTGTAGTTGTCAAATCCTAACGTTATACATTTATTAGGATCGTGTAATTGTTAGGGAGGAAAAGAGTCTGATTGGCCTTTGACAATCTACCGACTTTCTCTCATTGTCCTTAATCCTATTCTGATCTGAGTAGGATTACGGATCAGCAGTGCAAATCCCGGTCGTAGCCAGCCAGCTTACCGCCAAGATTCGTTCATGACGAAACAAGACTGCCGCATGTTCGGCCACTTGACAAATCGCGTAAGTTTTAGGCTTTTTAGTTTTTTGTTTTACGTGTTGCTGGGCGAGTGCTGTTTTAGGATTCATTGAGATGTAAAAAAAGTATTTTCAGATAATTTGAAAATAGGTGCATGTAGCCTATTGGACGGCGACACAGTTAACATTTTGACAAAGAACATTTACACTTTTTACATCTAACCAGATAAAGAAAAAATTCTCTTACAAGTACGTGGTTCTAATCTACGAAACAGGCTTTGGCACTATTGCAGGCGAAGCGGATTGAAATGTATAATTATGTTTATTATTAAGCCTTTGCCGTATTTCTTAATGACACTAAAAATTATAAATTAAAATTAAGAGGCGGGTTTTCCAGTTTATGAATTTAACTTGAAAACTGCATAATTATGTTTCTTATTACGCCTTTGCCGTGTTTCTTAAGGTCACTTAAATTTAGTTTGTGATACTAACTCTCCATACACTAAGATTTTAATTAAGATCGGGTTTTCCAGTTTTACGAATATAACTTAAAAACTGCATGTACTATTGACTGATACATACCACTGGAAAGCTTAATTTGAGGCAATCAATTTAGTATATTTCAATATCAAAATCGGGTCTAAAGTTGACGTAGTTACCGCATATTGACCAGAAAAGCATTTTTAAGTATATGGTAGCCCACGAGCAGAGTTCCAGTATAAATGGGACACTCGTCTCAAGACAAATTGTTTGAAGCGCCATTGCTATAAATTTATAACCTATAGTACTTTTCTTTACTTTCTAACTTTTCTTTTTCATCGCTATCACGATTAGGTTTCACATTCTCGGTAAGTAATTTATATTTTCGTAAGTGTTGCTTATATTGTCGTAAGATTTTAGTGTTGCTGGAGCCGTCAGCCTTTTCGGTTAGGGGCCACAAACCGGCGCAACATAGGGAACGCACCAAGCTTAATTTAGTACCCGAGTTTGGCGTGATTTCTAGACAACCACTAGAGCTAAACAGAATTCCACCTTTGTGGAAAATTTTGTTCGACTACGAACATACTGAACTAAAGAAAGAAATCATTGAAAGTCATGCCGTTTTGTATTAATGATGAATTACAGCTACCGGTAACCGTATATTAAATATATACTATGCACCGAATACTTTAAAATTCTGTGTGTCTGCACCTGGTTGTCCCAGTTTAATTTTGGTAGTCATTAAAATTTTTAAGCAGTGAACGAGTTACGATACGAATGCAAATTTTGAATTCCGGTCTATGTGAATTTTGAGGAAAATTATAGGGTTTCAAAGTTTGACGTTTAACATGGAACTTCATGCTGAGACTTACATAAGGACCACGGTCACCTGATAGTACGGTGTACGTTTCGTCAGAATTCCTTAACTGTTCAGGACAAACTTTACAACGGTGAGTGTAGAATATTGAAAATAAGTGTAAATTATTCCGTTATAATTTATCGATTTATGGCAAATTCAAGATCAATAATACTTTTGGGAGTTTCAAGCAATCTAGCAAATTTCATTCCAGTCCAACCTTTCGTTTGGGGTCCACTCAGACTGCAAAAGTAACTTGGTGTCCATTATTGGTTGGTAAAGCTACGGTAGCTTTGCTTGCTCCGTTCCGCCAATAAAAATTTAATTCTTTATTATAAATAACCAAAACGAAACAGAAACAGGTAACGGAAGTTTTCCCTTTTAATAGTTTGGACCAAACACTAATGGCCTGGTTTCACATTACGTATTCTAATTTTTGATGGTTAAACCTGATATCCTATAAAATGTTATCAACAAAAATTTTAATCGTATTTTACCCCCGCCCCGCCCGCCCCACCCCCGACCGAAAAACTTGCGATTTGTTATATTGAATGGACAGGCTTTGATTGGTTGCCGTGATGTAATTCAGAGAAGCCAACAAACAAACAAGGGGCATTATGTTTATAACTGTGATCGTGTGAGATACCATAGTAAGTGTGAAGTAGATTCAAATAGCAAAGTCCTGGTCGTATACAGGAATCAAAGACAAATACACGACTTTCTACGTATCGCCACGACTTCTGTTTGATTCTACTTTCTACTTATCGTTGCATCAAACGCAGTTACAGTGCTGCCCCTTGGCTGATAGTTGGCTTCCTTGCATTACATCTAGTCCACCGATAGCAGCCTGCGTTTTCAGTATCACAAACTCCGAACTTTATGGAGGGTTTGGCAGGGAAATATATAATTTGTATGCTAATGTTTCATAGGAAACAAGCTCGCACTCATCAGAATACGATAATTTAAACTTATAATAATAATATTTAAATTGTCACATTAATGCAACAGGATACGGAAGTATTATGGAGGATCTCTTACACCAAGCCTACTAAGCTACATGAATGTAATTACACTCTAACATGCCTTAAGACCAATGACTTACAGTTGCATAACTTGAATACAGTGAGTGACGGCGCCACCGCCACATCTCTCGGTAGCGAGTTCCAAACATTCACCACACGCAACGAAAAAAATTCTTTCTACTGTCTCGAGTGAACTTTTATGGAATTACGGATTTTTTGGATTAATATAAACTGTTACCCATAACTACATACGTTGATTTATCTACAATTTTTATCTGTATTTAATGGACGCTAGTGACCTCACGCCTGCCGGTGAGTGATGCTGACGCAACGCCCTGCAAAAACCGTCACCGTTACAGCCGGTTAATCGGAAAACCCACACCGATCACCGTGGGTTAATTTTGATAACCCATAATGTAAAGCTAGTTACGGGGATTATGCAACCCCATCACATGGCAATACAGCAACCGAATTTTCATATAACTATACGCAACAAAAATTCAACCCGACCACTCATCTCAAAACCAAAGTATAGGCACATTCGTGAGCGAGGATATTTTCGTGCCTACACGTTATAAAAACAACGTTGCGAAACACTGACCGAAAAAATTGGCCTAACCCTGGCACACCACTATACACCAACGGTCAACCATTTATTCCGACGAAACAAAAACTAGCAAAAACTAGCAACCCTCAAACTTAACCTACGTAAACACTTAAAATAAGAAAATTACGACTTTTGCTTACCTGAAACATGAAATTCGATAAGAGGACAAGAAAAATACGACGTTCCAGAGCAACTCCAGTCTTTAACAGGAAGTTTCTGCTCGGAAGTTTCTTTAACTCGGTAATATCAATATAACTACCAAGAAAAAACCGCCCGACATCTCCTTAATTACCAATAAGTACAAATGCAAACCTATTTACGTTGCCTTTTGGACTTCAGACTGCCTGAGCGGGGTATCGAACCCACGACCTTTGAAACGAACGGGCGAGGTCCTACCGCTGTGACATATTGACATGGCCAAAAGGGAATATCCATACGCAGCATTGACACATACACGTGAGACAGAGTCAATTACTTGGTGATAATTTCAGGTTTGGTCAAACACAGCATCGTCCGGAGGAGTAAGGAAATCACTGTTGACTGTGCCAATCACTCCCCCCCCCCCACTCCACCACTTTTGCAAAAGTGATTATCCCCAGTTTACTGGCTCTGCCTCATGTAAATCTATTACACATATTTTGCTAATTGCTTTAAGCCTTACATTACCCGTAACTACTTAACAACGTGGTCTATTTTTTCGGGTTTGCATTCGGTGTGTTATTCAGTTCGGAATACAGTTTGTGATTATTGAAAAATCATCAATATTAAACTAAGCTCGTGTGGTTTATTACGAATAATCACTTCAAACTGTACATTGCTCAAAACTACTGATGTATCGGTATTAATCGTTAGTCCTGCTATACACATTAAACACATTTCCGTTGTCAGTCGTTTAATTTTCATTTTTAGCATTTGTGGTCAAGCGTGATATTGAGCATTGAAAGGCTGAAATACGCAAACAACATGCACAATAAAGACAAATATGCACAGTAATACGCACAACAAAAGGAACTATAAAGAGAAATAAAGGGAAATACGCACAAAAATACGCTCAATAAAGAGAAGTAAAGAAAAATATCCACATTAATATGAACAATAACAATGACAATAAGAAAGGAGCGAAACTGACAAAAAGCTCATGCTTAAGATATCAGTGCAGGGATTAGAATTTGTTGTAGCGACTCTTTCAGCTGCTGAGTGTTGTAAAATTCACCACAGAATCAGGTAAGGCATTCCACCTACTCATGGAACGCACAGTAAAACATAATTTGCCAATGTCAGCTTTGAAAGCTAGCTTCTTGAGCTTCTTTGCATGATCACGAGTAACACCGTCATTGGAGAGTTCAAAAAAGGTTTCACTGGGCAAATCAATGAATTTATTTAAGATTTGGTTTGTTAAATTAAGATCTCTTATTCTACGTTGCTGAATAGTAGGAAGCTCCAAATGTTTTAACCGATGAAAAAGTTGCTTTAAATGTTTGCACTGACGAGTAATCATTCTCTGAACTCTCTCGATTTTATGTTTATTTCGGAGTATAAAGAGAAATAAAGAAAAATACGCACAATAAATATGCACAGTAAAGCACAATAAAAAGAAATGTACACAATAAAGAGAATTAAAAGAGAAATACACACAATAAAGCGAAAAAGATAAATGCACACAATAATACGCACAATAAGGAGATGTACGCTAAAATTTTCATTAATAATTTTTATATATAGCTTTATTACTAACTTTACATGTTCAATGTCTTACTCTTTTGCTTGAATAATTCGGCAATAATTAAGGGCAACGCATATTAAAAATTCAACTAGGTCCTGGTGCGAATTGTAAGGTGCAAACAATCATGACGTAACTTAACGAAGGTGATGTTTCCCTTGAACCAGATTTCTAATATGTTAGACTTCAAACAAAGCATGTCAAATATGCAAATTAGTTTGTAAACACCGTCACACATTGTTATAATTTTGCAGGATCGAGGGTCATAAATGGACAATGTGCGCATCAACGAGTTTGTTTTCGTAGCACCGTTTGCTGTGCCATTGTAAACGTCCTGGGTAAATACAACACACCGTTAATAAGGCTACTCTAATTATATTTGCAGTTTAAGTTCTGGTTAGGCTTAAATGAAAATTTCAGTAACTGGCCTCCCCTTAGATATCAATGGTACACGGCCACGCCGTAAATATCAATGACACACTAGTGAGCAAAGGCGGTCAGGGGGGAGGGGAGGGGGGAGCATCCAACACGGTGCAAACGGCTGCCCCCTCTGTTTAAAATTAATTCTTAAAGATTCAAACGCCCTCTGACGTACACTTTAATTAAAGCGTGGAAGGAAAAGTGCAGGTATACTACGCGATTTTTTTTTATTAAACAGGTGTAGGGGATTTGTACCACCCGGGTAAAAAACTAATTTTTAAATTCGTATTTTGGCACAGCATAAGTTTCGGGGCGTCGGACGAAATTCTATCTGGAAAATCGTCTAATGGGATAATTGTATAATATCTACCAAAATAAAAAAATCTGGAAAATCATCGAAATGGAAGATCGTATAATGGACAGCCGCAGCGAGCGAGGCAGGGATATTAGGCGATTTTCCATTATACGAATTTCGTGTTAGACGATTTTCTGTTACACTGTTATGCTGTATACGTTTTTACAATTATGCAATTTTCCATTTAGATGATTACCCCTCGCCCCCAACTTTCAACAAAATCCATAATCAGATCTCCCCCCCCCCCCCCCAATTCACTTAGGTTTCGTTGCAAAGCGGCCCGGATTCAAACTGGAAAACTAGTCCATTATTATAGAGCGCAAGAAAAGGATCAGATTGGGCCTACAGACTTATACAATTACTTGCAAATTAGACAGGAATGATGAATACAACTAAAACAATAATCCGATTTCTTAATAAATTGTACCGATAGTTAAATTTAACCAGAGAAGGGAAATTAGAAATTGGAATCGAAACATTCTGATCGCTGATTAGTTTAGCAAATCTGGAAAAGGCGAACGTATGTGAACAAATAATAAGGAAGGTACTGGTAAATTTCTACGGCGTTATTTCACAATTATCGCGTTTCTAAACATGAGTGCACGTAGTCCTACGAATAGTTTGTTGCATGGCATTACACGCAAGGACTCTTTTTGAAAATCTAGAAAAACAGAGTGGTAGGTATCAAAGTTTTAATCTTAAAAAGGCTTGCCTTAACGCACATAAAAACCAACAATTAAACAATTTTAAAACAGTGTAAAGCCAGTCGTGAAAACGGGCGAATCTAAAAGTGAAGCTATCCCATAATAGTGAAATGTGTAATTTAAATAATGCAGGTTCATACCTGTATGTATTTTCGTTGGCAGCCATTTCTTTTCCCCGAGGTGGCTAATAAACGCTGATTTTAATTCGTTTCGCTCTCTCAATCAGTATATTCTCTGCTTAATTTCACCATTACCTATTTATGCTAGCTCTCCACCCGATCAGTCCTCCCTACTTTTTTTCCTTTTTGTACTAAATCCTACTGCACTTTTTTTTGTATCCTTTAAATTCGTGTAGTAGCATTCGTATTTATCTGTTTTGGAAAAGATATTGTTGTTTGTTAATTGTTACATAACAGCATTGTGTTTTGTCTTTTACAATGCAACAGGGAAAAGATATTGTTGTTTGTTACGTTGTAACAGCAATGTGTTTTGTCTTTTATAACGCAACAAAGAAAAGACATTGTTGTTTGTTCATTGTTATAGCAGTGTTACAGCATTGTTTCATCCTGGCGCAGACAACACAATCTGGGTTCGTCCTCCATAAAAGCAAAAACAAAACAAAAAAAGCATTGTTTCTTCCGATTTCTATTGTATAAATAGGGCATTAAAAGATGACCAAGAGTGGTTAACGCTTGCTACAAAACCCTTTGAAGCATTTGAAATTTATACATTCCTTTCTATCTTCTTTCTTACTAGCAGATTAAGTGTAAGATTGCATTAGAGTTTTGGTCGATGAAACTGACACACAAATAAAAATTCATCATTAAAAATTTTTTCTTCTTCTCAGTGTCACATCTTTCCTTTTTCCCCCCGTATTACGATGAATTCAATTCGAAATTTCGCATCTCAAGAGAAATTCCAAGTGACATGCCTGAAAAGATTTCTGCTTCGTATCTGTCACGATGGAGGGAGAATTACAAATCACGTGTCACTATTTCCTAAGCCACTGATGGCCATTTAATAGATTACTTCATTTAACTTCGATAACAAATTTCTGGGGTGGAAGGATGTTTGCTACGACTTCGACTCATTACTTATAGTAGTAAACCTCAGTAGTTTCAACATAGGGATGCTTTGAAAATCTAAATTATTGAAAACGTGTGGTATGTGTGCGTTGCCCTTAAATCCTCCGGAAGGCAGGCAACTACGAAGCTGTTAGCATCAAATGAAAGATAATTAATTTACGCTTCGGATAGGCCTATTTTCATCACTGAAACTTAAATTATTTGGTCCTCAAATACGCGAAAATGTGCGCTAACAACTGGTTCATGACGACAAAGTTCGATCAGGCAAACTCTGAAAACTGTTTCATCATAACAAACTTCGATCAGGATAACTAATCAGAAAGAAACTTGGTCAAACACAAAAATGTGTAAGGATTACATAATTAGCATCAGCAAGCGAAGCATAGATCTCAAAAACGCAGGGTTGGCTTCAACTGAACTGGCTGGACGGGGGGGGGGGGCGAGATGAGGCTTCAACTGGCTGGACGGACGAAAGAGTAAATGAATTGTATGAAGCATGGATAGACGCCACTAGGATGAGAGAACCAAACGAAATGGCTATTTTATTTTATCTTCAACCGAGTCTATAGTGCTTTTTTTTTTTTTTTTAAAGTTACAAATAATGTTATTGTATTACCTCACCCTGGTACTCTTTTTATCAGTTTTTACATGTACTCTGTACAGTTTACACCCAGGCTTCGTGTCAATATTTTTCTTTTCATTTTTACCTTACACTCAGCGTTAAAGTTGGAATGGACGTAGGACATAAGAGTCAGAATGGAAGTGGCTTGTTGTTCACTTGCCACCCTCTCACCTTGTGTCTGCATCCGCCATTACGACAAGCCGGCGAGAAGCGTCTATTTCCCAACAGCCATTCGCGACGCAGTCCCAGCTTGGACGGCTCACCTTTGGCCTGCATCTACTCCGGCCACTTGGCCCTTTCTTTGTCCTGCTTCTAAACGGCCCTACAAATGGCCCTACACACCCTACCCTCCTCCCACTGGCCATTCTCTATGTGGAAAACAACACCAATGGAGGAAAAAACAACACAAAAACAGGACAATTTACTGTGATCTCTTAATCCGGACTATGTGACACAACTCTAAAACGTATCGGTAAAGTTTGTTTTCAGTTATAAAACATAAACAAACTATATAGTTGCGGTACAAGAAGTCTTTGGCCAGACCTCCAAGGCCTTTTCTCAACAGTAAAAGCCAACATTTGTATGATGTTGAAGCTAAGAAGGGGAGCAATGCTCTTGCTAGACAATTTTGTGATACTGGACACTATCCAGATTTTAAATACGGATCAGTAGTACACATTGAAACCAGTAATTTGATTAGGATTAAGCTTGAAAGTTTCACTATTGCTGCTCACAACACCCGATGTTTAAATGTAGCCAAGAAATACACTGTTATGGATAAGTGGTTGGAGACCAAAAAAAGGATTTTGTGAGATTTAATTTCGCCTTGTTCTGCTCTGCTCTCATTGCAAATGGCCGTTGCCGGATTTACTTCTTGATTGTTTTAGGTTTGCGTTTTCAATTTTTACGTTTGTGTGTTTTGGTCGCCTGATGAGGGACGGAGGCTGACACTTCGCAATGAATTGCCAAATAAATTACACGGCCTCCACGTCAGCCTGTAATTTTCAACTTGATCTTCATTATACCTTGAACCTGTTCTTAAATACAATAAGTCTTTCTAAAAAAAAACATAATTACTCCCGAAGTGTCATAGTGTAGCCTGTGCGAGCCACTTCCGTTTTGTAAGTCATGGTGAATGAGGGACTATTGACTAAACAGCTTAAGTAAGTTCAGTCCACTCAGTGGTAACCAGTAGAGCGAGAAACAGTGAGATTTGCGTGAAGTACTTCGGAAAGTTTTTTAAACTAGAACACGTCTTGCGTCATGTATGACGTCACAGGCGTGCCTTCCACCGTTTTTGCCAGTTGTTTTTCGTGTAGGATAGTGGTTGTTGATGGTTGTAAAGTAGGATAGTCACAATTGTAGGTAAAGTATCCAATACACCAAAAAGCTTACATATAACCTACCAAACTGCCATTTGTCTAATTGCTAAATACGTGAGAAGCTCGTGCTTGTTGTAATACATAGACAGGCTAATCGAACAATACGGACGGCCATTTGGCACAGATATCATTTTCATCAACCCTAAAAATCTGGTCAGGAAAATGGCAATTACGAATTTCGAGCTCTAAATGCACGAGTTTTCATGCAGGATCCAAAAATAGCAAAATCAACTACCAGTAACTTAGTAAAGTATTGGATCGTGTAGTTGAGGTCCAGGACCTAGGCGTGTGGTTCAATAGTAATTTAAAAAGTAGTTCCAATAATTGTAACCATAATTACTACACTTACGTTTACATGAGCAATGTTAGCAATGCGCTTTGAAAGCGCATCAAAAATAGTTAAGAAGAGAATTTGATTAGGGCCATTTGGCGAAGGAATGCGACTCAGGCTAGCATCTTCAGAATTTCTTTCCTTCGTGCCCTCCCTTTAATGCATAGTGGACACGTCTCACGAAACTCTCAATCAATCATCTAGTAAACTGGGGTATTTAAATCCAAGTAACCAAACGTATGCAAGTCTCTGTGGTCTTCTAAGTCATGCACTTATTTCCAGTTTATTTACCTAAAATACGAGCACAAATTACGTGGGCGACATATAGCTGTGTCCGCCATTGTTACCAGGCGTTCTCCAACATCTCAATGCAATTGCGAGTGTTACACGAGTAAGGATGAAGCGGATCCGACTCCCAAACCACTGCCATAAAACGATTCCGTTTTGTATCGCCAGACAGGAGAAAGCACCACGAACGGGCGTTTACAAAACCCACGGAGGCAACAAAGACGTGTTCTATATCCTTCTGAGGTATATTCAGGTTACCATGTAACGTAGTGATTGTAAAAACTGGTAGGCAAAGAATGGCCATCATCGGACGTCGTTCACTTCTGGCGATGCTAAAACTTGAAACAGGGTATTTATAGTTTTCGTGAAGCCAACCCTGGAATATGCAAGCCCAGTATGGTCACCGCATTTCGTTAAGGATTGTTTGTCTTTGTCTTACCATACTATTTTTTTTTTCAAAACGTTTCCTGACCAATCACCTTCTTCCCCTTAATGTGATGAACGGACGAAAATGATATCTTACCTGGCTTACATGTCTTTTCATTTGCTGCTTACTTCTTTCTTTCAGAATCCAAAAGGCCTTGCTTACTGTTTAATACGCAAAATGTATGGATTCCTGCGGAAGAGAAAAAATATCGACTATCAGTAAAACGACACAAATAAAAATACCAAGGGCGTATGTTTCCATAGTAACTGCTAAGTCAGGAGCGTCTACAGTGGAACAAGAATGTGTTAGTAGAGCTGACTATTTGCACGAGACTGTTAGAGTCAAAAGAATCCACCCTAAATCAAAACTGTTATAAGAGAAGCCGCCAAGTTTACAAAAAGAGTCGGCCTTTCAAAGTAGTGATATCATTCAACCAGGGAAAGGCCGCCAAGGTTAATCCTATTAGCCAAGTTAATCGCATCTACTAATAGTGTGAAAGTGAAATGAAAACTAGAAGATTGCTACTAGCAGTAGCACTCTTCAAGTTTTCAATTAACGTCCAAAGTATTATTCCGTGCGATTAACTTGGCTAATAGGATTAACCTTGGCGGCCTTTCCCTAGTTGATTGATATCACTACTTTGAAAGGCCGACCCTTTTTGTAAACTTGGCGGCTTCTGTTATACCAGTTTTGGTTTTGGGTGGATATCACAACTTTCATAGGCCTGTGAATGTACAAAAAAATCCCACGGTGTAATTGTCACCTCTACCTTTTTTGTATGGAGGTATTTTATGTCTATGTCTTGGAATGCGCGTGCTTCGCATGATAAGTTTCAGTTTCGATTGTCGGTAGCTCGACAATAGTAGCACACCATGACACTCCTGTTTCTTTTCTCATGGTTAAAATGGACAAAATAGGATCGAATTAAATCGAGTTTATTAAATCAAATAACGTACTCATTCACAGAAAGAACCACAGTAACAAAATCATGCCAACAAAATATTTTATTGAAATCGATAAGTATGAAAGAAAAAAACAAGGTAAAACAACAGTAGTATCTCCAGACCCTTTGTTAGGCAGTTTTTTTTTGTCTTCTGTACACCCGAAACGACTGGCAAGACAATAGCAACGATTTTGTCCGTCCGACGCCATTTTCCGCGGTTGTCAAGTGGACTTTAAAAATAACGGCAAATTAAAACATTGTTGCTTCCTTACAGATAATTGGCTTTCTCGGCGTAACTTTATGATATAATAACATGTGATCGTAGCATTTAACCACTACAGAAACACACGCAACCGTAAAAACAAACGGATTTCCGTAACGACACACATTAGCTTCATTTAACGTAGTCTCGACACCATGTTGCATGGATGAATAGACCTACTCTCTAACCCAATTCTCCGTTAGCTGCTACTTCCGAAATTAAAACGGCAGGTAAAAATTAAGCCTAAAAATGACAAATACCGCCTGAAATCTAAAAAATAGGCTTAAAAGCTAGAGTGACGGAGCTTGCCAGTCCTCGATTTGCCTGTTGGCCTTGGGCAGAGCTTATCTCCTGGCGCCGTTACACGATGGGCCTTGGTTCGATGGGACATGACACCCTCATATTACCATCCCCGTCGTCCTGGCGATTATCAACTTGACCCCTTAGGCTTGTCTTGCGTCTGATGTCCTTGTGCCCTCGGGTTCATTTAGTGCTGGCACTCCCCGCTGCACTGGGCCCCTGGGGGCGATCAGTGGAATATTGTGGCCTCTTTCTTTATATAAGAATTTGCTATGCAATATAATGCAATGTAAAAGATTGTATATAAAATTGTGTGAAAGGCTTTCCACGCATGTGTGAACCTAAATTCTCGTGCTAGGCTTTCCTTTGGTTCTTTTCTCTCTTCTCTACTTTTGCTCGACCAACGCGGACCGATTTAGGGTCTGCTCTTCTGGCCTTATGCAGGTCGGGCCTATTCAAAATTAGGACTACTATTCTGAAGGAAAGTCTAAAAGGTTTTTAGGCGAACGTTCAATAACATCCACCACCGAAATGCTGTAAGTCGTGGCAAGCCTTCTAACTTCCTTCATCCAACCATGCCATACAAATAAACTCCAGATGCAACTGATTTCCAGCCTGGACGTATTTATTTCCGTTTTAACCAAATTTAACCAGAAGTGCGACGCCATTCGACCATAAATCACAAATCCAACTCCCTAGTCGCACTAAAGCTAACATATTTTTACCGGCAATTGTGATGGTTATTACTTTTAGATTATGTAGCAGAGAACGCTGTTGCAGCGCGTGATACAAGTGTGCGCCTCAACATTTTTGAAAGTGGCGGAAGTAGCAGAAGTGTACAGAAGGCCGGTTACGACTACGATAGTCGCTGCAGCCACTTGTCTTTACTTAAAATCACTATGGTGAAAAAATAATTGTTATAGGTTTTACCCACGATCTTATTTTGAACAGAAAAAGCAGTAAAAGTTGTTTAAAATAATTATGTAAACGACCGCTGCAATAAAACTTGGACGAGTAGATCAATACATATTACCGTCTGGCTTTCTACGGCGTAATTGTAAGATTTAAGGGTTGGGCAACAACCAATTAAATTTACCGTAGAAAAATTGGCATTTTAACGGTCATTTTATTGTTCTGTAAATAGTTAAATATATTAAAGAGATTTAAAGATTTGGAATTTGACCTCTCAGTTTTGATCTCGATACAACTGAAAGAAATGATCCGTATAGTTCTCGCAGTTTGGTTGTATGAGTACGTGGGTGTTGTTCCTGTTGGAGTTGGAACGCTTTGTAAGCCTGGAGAGATCTCAACAAACTACACCAACCAACACGACATTCGTCATGGAAACAATCCCCACGCAGTAGGTCAACATCAGTTGAAACAAGTCATATTTTCATCGTCGGGCGGGATGTGATACAGCGCCCAGCCAGTGGTTTCAAATCGTGAGCAACTCTGGTAGAGCAAAATGTCGGTAGAAAACAATTTCAAAACTTTGTTTGAAACATACAAGAATATTTCTACAATATGATGATTATAAAGAAAAAAATCAAAGATGTTACATTCACCGGTATATTCGTATTGTGGTGACATTGTTTCTGAAATAAATTGGAAGACCAATTGACAGTTGGCATGGACAAAGCATGAACACGCATTTCGGCAGAATGAACTGTCCATCGCTTGGACAGCCACTGTTCGGAGGTGGCAGTGAGATGGAACGTTATTTTCAGGTCATTATCGTAACTTAACTCTCGTTAATTTGTACGTCGTTGTGGTGTGAACCAGATATAATACACTGCAGACTTTGTGCAACGGACGAACCACACGATAAAAGCAAAAAGAAACAGCAAAAGTAAAGCACAATTACGTCGTTACTCCACGCTACTATAACGATTCCCCAGAGATAAACTAAAAATAAAGAAGAATAAGCAGACGAAAAAAAAAGTGTTTCAGGAATTATGTGTAATCTGTGAATTTTTAGTTGGTTGACACTCGCGCATTCTGGAAAGAGAGAGAGCATCTATTTTTACAAAATCGCGGGGGAGGTGAACACCGTGAGCCAACCGTAAGTTAAAAAGGGTTACGATGACCACATTTTCATTAGGAAGAATCTCTTTTAAGAACTAGGGAAGGAGGCAGGGGTGAGAGTACTTTATCAAATGGGTCATTAATATATCAACAACGAATTCCTCTTTTTATACCCCCCCCCCCCCCCCAACACTCAACACCACTAGGACTATACTGTTGTCTACACCAATGGAAATAAGCACGAAGATAACTTTTCTGAAGCTTCCTAGGAATTGCTTGAGTGAAACATGGCGGTCTACTGCAAAAGCTGGCTTGCGGGAATCGTGACATTTATTCTGTAAAATTCAGTGGCCGTAGTTCGAAAAAGTACGCCAATTAAAAATTAGCAGTTACTTTCATGGGGTGGCGAAAACACGCTCGTGCACGTGATCTAAAAGCGTTTGGGTGATGTCACCTCCAGGATCGACATGTTGGGAGACAGCTTGGAAATCGGGGGCCAAGTCAGGCTACACAGAAAGACTCCGCCAAGCATCATTTCTGTGTTTTGTGTATCAATTCGTGCTGTCTGGAATCGTGTACGCCATCATCGATTTCAGTCAATTTTGCAACACCATATTAATTATTAAAAGCAACGTCTTCAATATTACTAATTTTCTCCCTCTCTGTGATTCGCATCTTCACTTTAGTTCCCATTTCTTCTTTTTTGCCAAGTGGCACGAATTTGGAAATACCTTTTGCTTTTTTTTTTTTCCGTGTACAACATTTGTGTACTCGTCTCCTACAGCGGTAGAAAAACCGTCACAAATAATAAATTAGGTTGTAAATGTTACAGACACACGATCAATAATTTGCTAAAGCATAAAACATTCAGTTATTTAAGCCTTACGACGTTTTTCCCTTTTTGAAACTCGAAAAGCCTTTCTATCCTGAGATGAGTTTAAAGAAAAGTCAGATCCAATCCGATTCAAAGCACTTAGACTAATGCGTTTATCAAAGAACGCCCATATCGGAAGTTTTCATTTAACTCTGATTGAAGAAAGCGTCTTTTAAAGCATATACTACTCTCATTTGGTATCTTAATACCATAAATGATTCAAGTAGATGCATTGGTTGTTAACATATTTCTACTCCAAGATTTAGTTGTAAATCGTTTGGAACTTTTCACCGAAATAACAAAACAAGTGGTTGTAGATAGGTGACGGACCCTATAGCGATTCTACACGGAATTGACCGGGTAAAATGAACTGTGGAAGTAACGTTACAGTCATTGGATGGCCATAACAATTCGTTTCTTACAACAGCGTTGATTTAAAAAAAAACTATCAGAGTGAGGGGAAAATGACAGGAATGGCGTTAGAAATTATTCTAGTTTATTCCCGTATAAAAGTCACTCCGCTTTAGTCGAGCGTTTCTAGGATTTCCTTCGTTTGCCGTAAACAACAAAAAAGTTATAGTTGATGGGATTGGAATACCATTGTTATAATTCTTACGAATAATTTTTAAACGCTCTGAGCTAATAAAAAACTGTAATTAACGGATACTCTTCGTCACCTCCCATTCCACTCCAAGAATGGAACCACAAAGGGTCACATGTAACGATGTACTACATAGCTGGTAATAAAGAATTATTAGTATTAAACAGATTCCTGTATTAAAGAAATCCTGTCAAGAAAGAGCAGCACAACCAACATTAAATAAAAAAGACTAATCAAGTGCGCATAAAATAATCGAATGTGGACTTATGTGTACTTGATTGGCTTCTGTTTTATTTAAACAAAGAACTCCTTAGAGAAACATGCCAACTAATAAATGATTCAGAGAGATATGTAATCTTAAAGACTGACCTTGTGACAATAAAGACAACCTGACAAGAGAAAGAAACCAGGCCGACTGGGCTGTATTGAACCCAGACAACATAGCGTTCACTACCTAGATGCGCCACCTACTGTGCTGCTGAATGACAGAAAGTGTGTGACTTCCTTCTGAACGATGTTAATTTTTTAAGTCTTAATGGCTTTTGTCATACAAATAGTGGCTTGCAGCTAGAAACGTTCTCCAGATGTACACAGTGACAGCCAGACCCACTTTCCCATCGTGCATCTGTGTATTTTATTGCCAAGAAATGGAATATCTCCTTTAAATCCGCAATATTTACTACTGATTGGGAAGCAGCTGGATAGGAGGCAGAGATGCACCCACAAACATTCTAATTCCTTGCTTCAATTTCGTCTTGTCGCACGGCAAAGGAGAACGGGAGGGGGGTGGTTCGAATGGGTATGGGGGGGGGGAGAGTTTGCCATTTTGTGCTCGGTCTCTCCTCTTCATGCAAATAGCACGCGTCCACTCGGGGCCCGTAAATCCTACGCCCCCCTCCCCACAAACCCAGGCCGGGTCGTGCCCCAGTCCGTCGCGCGCTCGTTAAGCTCCCCCGCCGAGAATGAATAATGAATGGGGCCAATTATGCAGGGGGCGGCCCTCCTTCTACCGTTCCGGGCTGGGTCCCTACCCCGGCGCTACTAGTGACGTCACACGCTGTCCTTTGATCTGAGTTTGCATTTCCGGCATTCCAGCAACAAAAGCAGAAGACGAGCGCGCGATTTATCGAAATGGCTGAGCCAAGCTCTTTGACTCAAAATAAATGCATTTAAAGCGAAACCTTCAACTACACACACCATTTTTAGTCGATAGCTTTAAAATGTGACAAAACACATTTTTTTTTTATGTTTTAAGAGTTTAAGTTGGTTTAAAGAGACATAATGAGAACCACGCTAACATGGAATTGCATTTCTTAAAATAAAAAATTTTTGCTTTCATTCCTCAGAACGACCACCATGCTGGATTTGCACTGAAAAGGCCCCGACTTACACTGAAAAGACTACGCCGAACCTTTCTGCTTCAGTAATTATACGGATCGAAGCTTTCGCCGTCACTGATTGGTACCGATAAACATACCACCGATGTTGACAGTATATTCCACTTAGAGCAAGCTGTTTGCTTGAATCCAGTTGTGCTCATTGGGAATCGTCGGACTTTCACGGAAACACGAAGTTGTTTTTCGTCAGTATTCGGAGTAGTTGTGCCCTTATTAGGCCAATGACGGCACTTTCGTGAATCGTCGGACTTTTACGGAAACACGTAGATGCTTTTCGTCAGTATTCGGAAAAGCTGTGCCCTTATTAGGGCACTAACGTCACTTTCGTGGGCCGTCGGACTTTTACGGAAACACGAATATCCTTTTTGTCAGTATTCGGAGAAGCTATGCCCTTATTAGGCCAATGACGTCACTTTCTTAAAACGTCGGACTTTCACGGAAACACGAAGATGCTTTCGTCAGTATTCGGAGTAGCTATACCATAATTTGGGCAATGACGTCAGTTTCATGAATCGTCGTACTTTTACGGAAGCAGAGATCTTGGCTATAATCACTTAAATTATCACAAATTGTGTAAAAAAAAAGAGAAAAGACTACTTAACCTTAAGCGACAGTAAGTAGGACTGTTAGATTAGCTCTAGTTGTACATATTTAGCCCACAACCCTATCAGGGGAACGGGCAGGGCAACAAAGACTGAAGAGGGCGTAAAAAAGCTTACCGAAGTTCAATTTTTTTTATCATTTTCGTCTTAGTTTAAGAGTTGAAGTATATTCTTTCGTTGCGGTTGAGAGGGCGGAGGGGAAATTTCGGTGGGGGCATAAAATTGCTAGTTCCCTCCCCCCCCCCCCAGAAAAAAATCCTTAGCAATGGCCCTGCCTACAGAGTGATTTAAACTTAGGAAATTAAAAGGTTTGGAATTGGAAAACATTTTGAGTCATAACTCATTTTTAATCTCCCTGTGAACATATACCTTATTATGTGAGGTAGACTGGCAAAATTTGATCAAACCGTTATTTTTTTTACCATAATTTTTTTTATCTGGCTGCCGAATACAAACTTCGACCTCTTGGCCGCCTTTCGTTTTCCAGGGGGTTGGTTTCTCGTCACACTCGAGAACCTCGAAAATTCCTTACATTGTTGCACACCACCTGGCCACATCAGTTCACACATGTTCACATAGGTTTTCAGGTTTGCGAGAGTAGCACGGCCAAGACCTGAACAGTTGCAGTTCCGTAGCGCGACGTCTCATTTGGCACAGATAACCTACGTCACCAAGATACTCTGACTCTCCGAGCACCACTGTATTGTACATAATGGGTGGTGCAACTAACTAGGAGGGCGTCAAGAAACTAGAAAGAATAAGCCGCGACATACCTTTTCAAAAAATTACGTGTTTAATTGTTAGTTCCAACCTCATTTCAGGACAAATATCCGAACAAAGCAAAACTGTGCTAATAGCGAGCAAAGAACCTTAATTTATCTTCTGTGGATGGGTGCTTGGTGTTGTACAACTGTACAGTCCTCTCCTTCATAAAAGAAAGGCTTAACAGCCAGCTTGAAGTGGAATCATTTGCTTCAATTTGCTTTGGTGATCTGTGCCCATTGAAATGACACAAGGAAAGAGGGATCAACGAAGAAAAAAAAACTACTGCGAGACGATATACCTTTAACTAAATAATAATTACAAATAAAAACGTACTCCAAAAAAATCTTCATAAAAATAACACAAAACCTGACTGTAGGTCAATAGATAAATAAATACAGAGTGGTCAACAAAAAACTGACGACCCAACATTTTCTAAGTCCAACTTCTAAGCACCCCTCAGAACCAGGAGAGGAAAGAAATCTTCCCGCTTCATTAGATTTGATTTCTGTCCTATCCTGGTTCTAAGGGGTGCTAACTGGAAAAGTTGGACTTAGACAATGTCGGGTCGTCAGTTTTTTATGGACCACCCTGTACACATAAATCGCTGTAAACAATATAAAGGAAACTTGGAAATAAGCCATCAGTAAAAATCATACTCTAGAAATGATGCAGTACAGTAAGCAACTAATGTTTCATTCAAGTGTATAGACACGGATTCGAACCGGCAAGCCTATCCATCACCAGTTAGATGGTCTTTACCAATATGGCCACTTTTCCACTGCCCACTGAACCCGTTATTAAGATCACAACCGTGACCAGGACTCCATTCGACCGAAAATGTTCGGTCGTAGACAATGGGGCACATTCGGTCGAATGGAATCCTGGATCCGGTTGTGAACTTAATAACAGGTTCAGTGAGTTATCTTTATGCCAGTGGACAAGTGACGATAGCGGTAAAGGCGGTATGGCAGCGATCTGGTGGTCGACTAGTTCGCAGGTTCGAATCTCGATCACATCACTTGAATGAAACCTAAGTACCGCTGATGGCTTATTTCCAATTTTCCTTTCCCAAATCTGACGAACTGTGGTGAGATTTGGCGTCATTTTTTGTGTATAAAAATAGAACAATCCACAAATACGGATCCTGTAATCCGACATCATCACCACATCAACATCCATATGAAAAAAAACAGCGGCAATCCGATCACATACCGTGAGTCTGTCCTCCTGTCCGAGATTTTCAAATTTTTGTAGGTGATAAGAACTAGATGTGGAGTTTGTTTACCATCTCTATAATGAGTGGTGCTGTGGCAGCCAGGACCACTGCACCATGACTGAGGTTGGCGCTAATGACCTAGCTGTCGACGCATCATAATGCCTCAATCCCACCCACCCCTCCCCACGAACAATAAATCAGACAACTAAATCAAGAAATATGCCAAACAAGGAAAATCAAATTTGATTACGCTGTTCGGTTGGTTGGAATCCAATATGGCAAAGCAGCAATGAGCTGCTATACCGTGTAACCATGTTTTAATTACGTATTCGTCTGTTTTTTAGTGACCAAGGCTGTAATTCTTAGCCGAAAATTGTTATTTTGCTTGCCAAATAGGTGTCATTGTGGTTTCTTACTGGTCAGAGGATGATTACTTACCTTGAACCTACACAATCATACATTAATTTATGTTAAACCACGGCTGTGACGTCACGCTAACTCAACGCCACGCTAAATTTCCGTAGGTTAAATCCCGTTAACCGTGAGCGGAAGTGTGCGTCATCGCAAAAAGTGTGGGTTATCAAGTTACCCCACACTTTTACCGATAATCCACACTTTTGTCGATAACTCAACACTTTTGACACTTCCGGATCACGCGATGGGAACGCACACACCACAACCAAAACTATACAGCGTTAAAACCGTAACGCTATGAAAACGTACAAGAGGAATTACTTAACTTGCCGGGATATCCCAAATGAAATCCTTTACCTGCTAACGCTCACATGTCTGGCTGGCCAATTCCAAGTTTATTCCCTCCGTCTAACTCTTCTCTCTCTCCCCCCCCCCCTCCACAACCTAAAATGGAATGACCTTCATTCCTACCGATTCACCTATTAGGGTATTACTGGAGATTTGAAACAGTTCTCAAACTACAAACGAACAAAAAGAATTACTTACCTTGCGAGAATGTCGGCACAATGTCCTTCTATCCCTGCTTCATCACATATCGAAGTTTATTCTTTCCGAACAGAGCGAGCGAGCTAGCTTACAAGCTAAACTTTGCGAAACGACGCGTCGTCTAACTCCCACCCACCTTCCAGAAACTTGAGCGTAGCCTACAGTCTGCCTACCTGCCAAAGGAATCGTCCAACACCCACTCCCCCTCCACAAATTAAAATGGAATGACCTTCACTGATTTGACATAAGGTATTACCGTATTTCTTGAAGCAATTTTCACAAACACAAAACGTTTTAATTAAATAAGAATTAGCTTGACGTCCCAACCGTGATTTAAATAAGTTATTGTTTAAAATCGATCGGTTATCGATTTTTAACCAACGGGTGCGATTATTGTCCGATTCTCGTATGCAAATGGTCTCGGGCTCCGCCCTCGACCTATTTGCATACTCGAACCGGCCAATAATCGCACCCGTTGGTTAAAAATCGATAACCGCTCGATTTTAACCAATAAGTATTACTTATAACTACTCGATTTATTTATGCTCAAATATTGGTACGTGCACAACGAAGCAATGCACAACTATAGTCAACTTACAGTTTGCAGGGACGTCGCCATCCTCCGAATATTGATCTCAACTCTTTTGCAATACTCGCTAGCATGGCTGAGAACTAGAAAGCGTAGATGACTTACCTGCAAACAAACTTTGGAACCAACTGTATCATACTCTGCAAATCCCTTATCAACTATGAGGCTTCCATACGAAAACACCCTCATTCAAATCGAATGTAAGGGAAAAAAAACCATTCGCGAAACTAGGTGAACAGTCTGAATTCAGTCGCTTTGCTCACAAAAGGTAAAAAGCTGGTGACGTAGTGCGTAAACATCGAAAAGAATTGTGTTTTCAACTCATGGCAAATATTATAAATTGCCCGTGCCGTTGAAAGCGTTCTTATGTCGAGTAGGTAACGTCGGCCATCTTCATCTGCCGTCATCGAAAATGTGTGCTTGCATACTGCGGGGTCTTCCAACTCTAAGTAAAATGTATTTGATTCGAGATTACATTTTGCCCGGTGGAGCGTTTCAATGGGCTTCGTTTCCATTGCTCTTCGCGAATGGGAGGGGGGGAGGAGGTCGAGAGGGAGTAGAGGGGGTGTGATGGATGTCGGACGCAGGTGGGTCTGGCACGAGCGGGGATTTTTCCTCCAACGTCCAGGGCCTCTCGCCACTGACAGCCCCACCGCCCACGCAACGATTGATGGCCAGCCGCTCTGATTTGTTTGCCAGGATTTGCATGGAAAGAGCACCGCGCCCTGCCTACCACTTGTTGCATCACCTGGCCGATACAATCGCTATTTGCTTACTATACACCACAACTGTGCTGTGATGATAAGAGATGGCGATGAGTATCATTGAACGAAGAACGGTTGTCATTAAACATAAAAGCCTTTCGATGCACTCTACCTAACAACGTTGAGTGTTAGAGAGTAATCGTGGGTGTTGCACTCAGCTGTTCGAGAGTCAGCTCGTTTTTCCTCACAAATCTTATGAAGTTAAGGATTAAAAAAGGGATCTTAAACCAGTCTATCTATGGAACTTGTAGTATGCGGCAGGGCCATGGCTAGCAGGGGGAGGGGGGAAAACAAAACAATTTTTTAGTTTTAGTTTAACAGTTGGACTGCACTCTGTCATCGTGCTAAAGGGGAGGGGATAAATTACGGTAGGGGGTACGGTGGGACACAAAATTACCATTTTGTCCCCCCCCCCCCCGAAAAACGTTTACAGCCGCGGCCCTGGCATGCAGGTGACATTCAATCGGAAATAAAAACGTTCCGATGAACACGGTACTACCCAATGTCACTCGCTCCATCCTGAAACTTCCAAAACCAAGAAGCGCTAGCCACTGAAACGAAAAATTGATAAAGTCAGTTTGGTACTGCCAACACCCGACGCAAACTTTACTACTGTATTTTGTTGGTATCGAACTGTCTCTAGAAATCGAGAGTTCAGTGATGTGGGTTTTGTGCTTTTGGAATGACCTGTTAGTCTCAGGCTTTACCTAGTACAGTTGCTACCCCCGAGTTACTAGAGTTTATCGGTGGGTACGACAATTGCTGTTATTGCCAAATCCACCTTTCCCTTTCTTTATTTGAACACTGAAAATAAAGTACTAAACTAATATAGAAGGAAAACCTTTTCTGCCACCTGTTGGGCTTTAATGTTTCGTCATTTGTCCAAAACTTCATCAAGTCCATGGGCTATATTTATTTATGCATAAATACAAACAAAGAAATAAAAAATAGTTTTACTTCTAATTTGCGCAATTGTCCTGTTCGTATTTCTAACAAAAGATGGTCGGTGGAATCCCACGAACGATAAATGGGTAATTTTGAGGTAAGTTGCCCCCAAAATTGACCGACTGATACCACGAAAGGTATATAAATATCAGATATACAATAATGCGTAGCCCAGATCATCGGTTATTTACGGGTTGGTGAAACAAATCTTGTTACTCTTTCTATACAATGTTCTTAAGTACAAAAAACGCGAAACTTCGTGGCTTGCCAACAAGCTCAGCCACACACTCGACAACCAGATAAAGTTTAACATTTTCATCACAATGTGAACGCAACACCCAGAACTTCCTGATTCACTTAAATAAAAATTGAAATTGGTATAATAATTCTCATACGGCTGCTAAAAATTAATTACGTGGTTCTCTAGAGCGCACGTATGGATTTTTTTTTTAACGCATCAACGTTACTTTCAGCCAGAGTCTGAAAAAAATCCTCTCACGCATCAACGCTTTCTTCGAACACTTCCTGTAGCCGATTACCACATCAGTTCGAGCTCCAGTCACACAATTAACTCGAAACCAATGTAAGGGGTGTTCAGAGAGGGGGGGGGGGGGCGTGTCACAACTAAAAACTTGCTTGAAAAGAAAGACTTTTAATCGATGTGCAACATTTCCACTCTGAATGTGGATGAACTTGGCATTAAAACGTAGATATTGTATTGCAATACAAATTATATGGTTCTGGAGTTTTTTTTTTTGAAAAAAAAACTCATGACCGGCATCGGAAAAATCGTGAATAAAATTCTAAAAATAATACACCCGCGCGCCCGTGTAAACTTTTGTGGTACTACTCCTGAGAACCACTTAATTAATTATTAGTGGTCTAATTTAGAGCAACCTTTACTTTTATTTTACACTGAAAATTCTCACGTGTAGCCCTCGCACTTAAGCGATGAGCATTCAACTAATTCCTAGTATCCGATATTTTAGTCGTGTTTCGCCATTACAGACATCGACAACAATTTATTTCGACTGTCCCTGCTTCCTTTATACCAACTCAGGGTTGGCATTGTAGAGCAAAGATGGCGAACAAAAACAAGCTTTTGTGACACATTAGCTGCCATAGAAATCAAGTTTCCGTTTACGGCATTGGTGTTTTAGCACCAACACGCAAACCACAATACTCTTAAAAACCTCAAGCTGTTGAGAACCTAGCAAATACCATTAATAAGTCATAAAACTCACGAAGCCACGCACCAACGCGCACGACAACCATGAATCGACACATGTGTGCAATCTAATATGGACACAGCATGCGGACCAAATAAAACTCGTCCATGAACAACATTCACTAGGAATTCGGTGCACTGTGTGTAGAAACAACCAAATCGAGGTATAAAAATATTCATTCTCTTTTATTATTATTCTGTTTATTTTCTGCGCGTTCCTAATGAGCTGACGAGCGACTCTTCCAGACAATCTACGGGTGCACGGGTAGCTGCGAGCACTGGGGCGTCAGATTCGATAGGCGTCCTAGTCCCAGTGTACATCTCTGGCTTCCTACAGACCCGGGTTCGATCCTGGCGATGGGAAGTGTATATGTACGGGTTTTTCTCCGGTTGTTTCCCGCCCGTTGCACGAGGGTTTCCTCCGGGTACTCCGGTTTCCTCCCTCATGCGGCAAAAAACAACTGTAATAATGGTGGTACTTCTTCCACTTAACATCTGCCGCCGGGGAATTTGGGTGGGTGGATGCCTCGAGCATCGTCTCTATATATTATATTATATTATATATTATTATATTATTATATATTATTATATTATATTATATTATATATTAATCCAATTGATATTCAATGGCAAAGTGTGAATAGTGCTGACTATAGATGATAATAAGTAATAGTTATTGCCGCACTTTTTCAACAATGGGGACGGTATAAGCGATTTAGAGGACAGTTTTTATCGAATGCTGTCCAAGAAGGTAGAAAATCGTCCGAGGTGGTTTGCCGCTAAGGTTGTTGTTTAACTCCGATGGCTGCGTTTGAGAAAAATTGTTCTCTAAATTGTTTTACCTGCCCATTTTTTCAAAAATGTGACAATAAGTGATTTATTACCATACTTAAATCGTTTCTGACATGATTTTTTTTTTAAGATTTGGGGACAGTTTTCGTTAGAAGTTACAACAATGATGGAGGTGTGTGGAATTACATTGAATCTTTGTAAAAACAATGGTGTTGTTGGCAAAGCATGACGTCACAGTCATTGTTGAAGCATCGTTCGATAACTTGGCTATATTTTTCATTATTCCAAAGCGTCCACGTCGTGGCACTGATTTTATACCATTACAACAATCAACTCCCAATAATTAAAATATTTTTTTAGGGAGCACGAACCCAA